>JAVKPL010002635.1:0-100670 GCA_032173675.1 Gastrolobium villosum | reverse complement strand
GTTAAAAGAAAAAAAATTTACCCTTAATTTAATTAACTCAATTACTGTGATTGTAACTGCGCTTAATATCATAATTAATGTTAACAATACCGGTGTACAACGGGCTGTTACATAAAGCGAATAAGATTGCGATGTTGAGTGGTTTCAAGAGGACCAGAAATTTGGGACAATATCTGAAAGTAAACTGGCCTTTGAAGGCCGATGCATGTAAGGTGTGAAACAAAAATTTTACTGCGGAACATACATGCACACATAGGTTCATGCTTTAAGACAGCATGATGTTACCTTGTTTTGGCCTGATCAGTCAGGGAGATTAGATGTCAGGCTTGAAGGGTTCAAACCCTCTAATGGTGATCCACACCACCGTTCGTCAATGATGCAAGAACCCTTTCTTGAAAGCCACCAGATGAACACCACAGTGAGGCTTGCTATACGCACAAGTGGTGAAGGTGGAGGCCAGGTATTCTGTTTGGAAAGGTGTACTGAGCTACCCTACAGAATGGTGCATAGATGGAGGAGAGTTGGCTAGGTTTTTCACCAAACCCTAAGGTGAGGAACAAGTCATATTTATGCGCACCCTTGGAGAGGAGGAGGGAATTCAATCATTCAAAATGAAAAACAAACTTTCAAACTTCTTTGAAAGTTGCGCATGGAACAGTGTGATAAGGTGGAGCTGTTGCAAAACTAACTTTGCCAACAACCTCCAATCTTATCCACATGATATTAAATTCAAAATAATTTAAACTTAAATTCATAAACTATCATATAGTATATAGTTCTCATGCGCATAATTCAGCCCTAGAAAGGGTCCAAATACATTGAGCAGTTGAATTCAAAATTTGAATCAACTCACCCACTGATTCCCTCAACCACCAAATCTGAATGGAGGTTTGTTTTAAGTGATAAGATAACACTCTTATCACCTAAAAGTTGCGCACCGAACAGCCAAGGGAGAGCCTCCAAAGATGCTTCTTCATCCAAGGAATATGCTCCAATAAGATCCTTTCTTATCCTTTTGTTATGAAACAACTTTTCAAAACCAATTCAAATTCGAATTCAAACACTTGAATTCAAACGTTCAAACATTCAAATTCAAAATTCAAAATTCAAAATTTCAAATTCAAAATTCGAATTTCAAAATTCAAATTCAAATTCAAAATTCAAATTTCAAATTTCAAATTTCAAATTCAAAATTCGAATTTCGAAATTCAAATTCTAAATTCAAATTTCAAAATTCAAATTTCAAATTCAAAATTCGAAATTCAAATATTTGATTATTAATTTAACTAATTAAATTAATTAGTAATGGCTTGGACTATCCAAGCCCATTACTAAACTCCATGCACCACCCACCCATTTAGGTGGGCTTCCAAACAGCTTCTTGGGCTAATAACATTATTAGGCCTAATACCTTTAAAGCTAGTCCATCATGACTACAAGGTGTTAGTGTGTGACCCATTAGGTCCAACTTAGCTACTGACATAACTGGGCTTGGGCCCAACAAGCCCACAACCCAATTAATGACAACACAGAGCACTAGCAATGCTTTGTTGCCCCAGAACTAGTCAGATTAATGACTTGATCAACCTATTGCACATATTTGGTTACCGTATGTATTTCCCTTCGTCTCGGTTATCTTCCCATTAACCTAGGGTAAGGAAATGTATCAACCCCTGCGGTTTAGGGTAAGCTTTATTCGAAATAGGGAATCTTCAATTTACTGACTCTAAAGGCAGATCATCTCATGATCTCTTTTACTATGCATAGATTCCCGAGTCCCTGTAAATGTCATCCCGATTTCTCCGGTTTACAGATAACCTAATCTCTCACAGAGATTTGACGAATTCCTTCAGCTTATTACCCTAGCCCTGTGCCCTTTAAGGACACGCCCAACAGTATACCTATGAGTCTCCATGTTTCAGGCAGACGAGGCATGCAATCAAAACATGCCTTCAAGAACACAGTCTAGGTAATAACTTCTGGTCTAAGGAAAGACATACCCAAACATAAAGAGATTACTCTAATGACACTATCTGTGAGATTTCCTCATAGAGTCTCTTTTTGGGTCTGTTCAGTGCGAGCTATACTCTTATAGGTCCACCCACGACTTTAGCTAAGATATCTCCATATCTGCAGCTCATGAGGTCTTTACCTTGTATCCATATACAAGTAGATAAGTCGTATTAGTCTTTACTCGAGATCACTGATTCCCAAACTCAGTGTCTCTAGACTAGGAACATATAATTAGGAATAGACATGCAATATCCTTGAATCCTCATGATCGTGATCTCATCACAGATACTCAAGAGATACCTGTCTATTCCAAGGGGTTTATCCAGTTCATTCATATAATATTAACAGTAATATCGAGACACAATATGAAACTGAATAAATAGTGCTTACATTTATTTGCGAAAAACAAAGTTCTACATCTAGTGTCCTTTATTTAATCAAAAGATTGTCTCTAGGACACCCATATGCTAACAAGCTCCCACTTGGCCTAGAGCCAATCAGACCTAAGTCGTATGCCCAAAGCCTCATAATGACTATCATGTTTTCTCTGAGAAACAGCCTTTGTCAGAGAATCGGCCAGGTTATCGTCTGTGGGAACATAATCCATTTTTACATCATTCCTATCAATGATTTCTCTAATCAAATGATATCTGCGGAGCACGTGTTTAGATCTTTGATGAGACCTAGGTTCCTTTGACTGCGCAATGGCTCCAGTGTTGTCGCAAAGCAACTGTATGGGCTCATCCACGCTTGGAACCACCCTTAGTTCATTTACGAACTTCTTGATCCACACTGCCTCCTTAGCTGCTTCTGAAGCAGCTATGTATTCAGCCTCTGTCGTTGAGTCTGCTGTTGTCTCCTGCTTGGAACTTTTCCAAGACACTGCCCCACCATTTAAGGTGAATACGAATCCTGACTGTGACTTGCAGTCATCTTTGTCACTCTGAAAGCTGGCATCAGTGAACCCTTTCACTGTTAACTCATTAACCCCACCATAGACCAGAAACGCATCCTTAGTTCTTCTTAAGTATTTAAGGATGGTTTTGACTGCCGTCCAGTGACCCTCTCCAGGGTCTGACTGGTATCTGCTCGTAATGCTTAAAGCATATGAGACATCTGGTCTCGTACATATCATGGCATACATGATGGATCCAATAGCCGAAGCGTATGGAATTCCACTCATGCGATCCTTCTCAGGCTGTGACTTAGGACACATAGCCCTTGATAGGTGTACCCCATGACTGACAGGAAGAAAACCCCTTTTCGACCCTTCCATGCTAAACCTCTTTAGCATCTAGTCAACGTACGTGGATTGAGATAAACCCAGCAGCCTCTTGGATCTATCTCTATAGATCTTTATACCGAGTATAAAGGCTGCCTCTCCCAAATCCTTCATGGTAAAGTTTTCTGAAAGCCACTCTTTCGTTATTTTTAATGTGGGGATGTCATTTCCTATTAGCAATATGTCATCTACATAGAGCACTAGGAAGACGACATTACTCCCACTAACCTTTCTGTAAACACAAGGTTCATCCTCGTTCTTGATAAAACAGTTACTCTTAACGACTTCATCAAAACGTATATTCCAACTCCTTGATGCTTGCTTTAGCCCATATATTGACCTTTGTAGTTTGCATACCATATGCTCCTGATCTTTGTTTTCAAAGCCTTCAGGTTGTGTCATGTACACTTCCTCCTTCAAGAACCCATTCAAGAAGGCGGTCTTGACATCCATTTGCCAAATTTCATAGTCGTGGTATGCTGCTATTGCAAGCATGATCCTAATAGATTTGATCATGGCAACTGGTGAAAAAGTTTCATCATAGTCAACTCCTTGTCTTTGACGATACCCTTTCGCCACCAACCTAGCTTTGTAGGTCTGAACGTTGCCATCTGCATCAGTCTTTCTTTTAAAGACCCATTTATTACCGATAGGAACTATTCCTTGCGGTTTAGGAACCAAGGTCCATACCTTGTTCTGATACATCGAATCCATTTCAGATTCCATGGCTTCAAGCCATTTTGAGGAGTCAACATCTTTGACCGCCTCCTCGTAGTTACTTGGTTCATCATCCTCAACAGTTTGCTGATTCTCAATCACAAACCCATACCTTTCAGGTGGATGGATGACCCTCGTAGATCTACGGAGTTGTGTGTTTACTTCTCCATTGGAGAACGTCGCCTGCGGAGCAGACTCGGGTTCCTCAATCTGTTCTTGTGGATCTTGCACTTCTTCAAGATCAATCTTACTCCCACTGCCTCCTTGAGAGATCAAATCCTTCTCAAGGAACTCAGCATTCTTTGACACAAACACTTTGTGTTCTTCCATGGAGTAGAAGTAGTATCCCTTAGTACCTTTAGGATACCCCACAAATAGACATTTAGTACTCTTAGCACTGAGCTTGTCTGATGTCAACGCTTTGACATAAGCTGGCGATCCCCATACCCTGAGGTAACTCAGGTTGGGTCTCTTACCACTCCATATCTCATATGGTGTGGTCTGAACAGATTTAGACGGTACCCTATTTAGAAGGTATGCCGCTGTGTCTAAGGCATATCCCCAAAACGATTTTGGAAGTTGAGTCTCACTCATCATAGACCTAACCATGTCTAACAAGGTCCTGTTTCTCCTTTCGGAGACACCGTTTTGGTGTGGTGTGTAAGGAGCGGTAAATTGTGAGAGAATTCCATTTTCTCTCAGATAACCCTGAAACTCGTGGCTCAAATATTCACCACCACGATCTGATCGTAATGTCTTAATCATCTTGCCACGCTATTTCTCCACTTCATTCCTAAACTCTTTGAACTTTTCAAAAGCTTCAGATTTATATCTCATTAGGTATATATACCCAAATCTTGATTTGTCATCTGTAAAGGTAATGAAATAAGAATATCCACCTCTAGCCTCAATAGACATTGGGCCACATACATCAGTATGAATGAGTTCTAATAACTCACTAGCCCTATGACTCTCAAGCCCTTTGGGCTTCTGTTGAATCATTTTCCCAGCTAGACAAGATTCACACTGTCCATAGGATTCCAAATCCATGGAGTCCAGGTATCCATCTCTATGCATCCTAGACAATCTTGTTTCATTTATGTGCCATAGTCTACAGTGCCAAAGATAAGATTGATTATCCGTCCTAGGTCGTTTCACATCTATATTGAGCACTTCATTTCCCATTTCCAACACATACAATCCATTTATTAAAGAAGCAGTACCGTAAACCATATCATTCAAAATGATAGAAAAAGTACCATCCCTAATACTGAAAGTATATCCATCTTGTTCTAAACAAGAAATTGAAATAATGTTTCTAGAAATTTGCGGAACATAAAGACAATAATTCAAATGCAATAAAAGGCCCGTAGGCAAAATAAGGTCAGCATCTCTAACTGAATGAGCAGCAACTCTTGCTCCATTACCAACGCGGAGATCTACCTCGTTTCTATCCAATCTCCTTGGGCTCCTAAGTACCTGCAACATATTGCAGATATGAGAACCGCATCCGGTATCCAATACCCATGAGGATGGATTAGCATAAGAATAATTTATCTCAATCATGAAAATACCTGAGGCAGAAGCATCACCATGCTTCTTGTCCTTCACATTGTTCAGGTAGTCTGGACAATTCCTCTTCCAGTGGCCTTTCTTGCCACAATGGAAGCACTCCGCATCACCCTTGTCCTTAGGTGCCTTCTTACCCTTCTTCTTGCCCTTCTTCTTCTTGGATTTTCCTTTGGGCTTAAGGGGGTCACCTTTTGCAGGCTCCTTACCCTTTCCCTTGGCCTTGCTAGGCCCACCAATCAAAAGAGCCTGTGTCCTATCCTTTTTGATAGACACTTCAGTTGTTGTTAACATGCTTAACAACTCAGGCAAGCTCACTTGCATCCCATGCATATTGTAATTCATGATGAATTGACTGAAGGAAGGTGGAAGTGAGGTGAGGACTAAGTCATTACTTAGCTCGGCATCCATGATGAAGCCTAGGTTTCCTAGCTTCTCAATCAGCCCGATCATCTTGAGAACATGGCTGGCAACAGACATGCTCTCAGTCATCCTACAAGAGAACAGTTCTCTTGAGGCCTCATACCTCTCATGCCTGCCTTTAATATCATACAACTCTTTGAGATGTACGATAATAGAGGGAGCATCCATATGCTCATGCTGCTTTTGCAGTTCAGGCGACATGGATGCCAACATGATGCATACTGCCATCACATTGTCATCCAAGTGCTGTTGATGGGTTACGAAATCAAATTCCGCAAACCCTTCTTCCCCTTCCCGTGGAGCTACGGGTATTACAGCATCTAAAACGTAGGCAATTTTTTCGGCCCTTAGAACTATTCTTAGGTTCCGATACCAGTCCATAAAATTTGAACCGGTCAGTTTATTCGTATCGAGTATTGAACGCAGTGACAGTGGATTAGTCATACTATAAGCTGAAAATGATGTAAAGATAGTTTTAGTTAATATACGGTTATGTAGTTAAAAGCAAATTATTAAAGACTTGAAATAATTTGCCACTCTCACTATTTTATCTAAGTCAATGACCCTTCCTTTTGAATTAGGGTTAATCTACATTAGATTTTACCTTAGTGGGATTAAGAGTGCGATTATTTATTTTAACCTCCGTCTGAGACCGCAAGATTAATTTAAATAAAGGGTTGATCTTTATCAACAGTATCTCATACCCTCTCTTAACATTAGGTTGACAACTCTTTGTCACTTAGTGGTGCATCTCATGCAACCAACCTAGCACCATTACCCTAAGCACATAAGCCCGGCTGTGCCTGCAACTTATGTCTTAGTTAAGCATTAAACCAGCACCCTAAGTGTCTTACACTTCAAACACTACTCTAGCCCAATGAAATAGTGGGTCCCAACTGAGTTGTGGAGCATCACTATGTAGAAGAGTTTTGAGTAGCATTGGTGGTGGGAGATAATCATATGCTTAATTATTTATTCCTTTTAAGGGTTCCTTTTATCTTGGGGTTAATTAGGTCCCATCAAACGCATATTGTAAGTTATCATGCTAGTCGTTACCTATGTCAAACATCTATCGGTATACACTAGTCGTTTTGGACAAACATAATAACCATACAAACGCTGTTTGTCCAATTTATGCATACTAGACGTTCTAATCATACATGCATATAAACAGTTTATATTGACATAGCCATGGTGCTCGCGCTTTTGTCCCTTTTGCTTCTTTAAGCAACGGCCGCTTGTCGTCTATACGCCACTAGCCTATTTCTCTAATTACAAATAATTAAAGAAACTCCATAACATTTTGGAGGAACAAAATTACAAAATTTAAATTACAAATACACTTGTAAATTAAAATGCGCGATTACACATAAATTTAAAATTCAAAAAATTCAAATCCGGGCACCATGACCATCCCCTTCCTGTTTGTACCTGAAAAGTTCAAAACTTGCAAACACAAACATTATATTATCACATAACATTTTCACATGTATTTTGACATTTAACATTTAAACATCAAAATAACATCAAGATTCATAATCTTAAATTTCTCATTGGCCGAATTTAAAAACAATTTCAATTCAAATTTTGTTAATTCTTTCTCAAAGAAAACAAAATTAAACCATGCATGTAGCCATAAATCTCCACATGGCCGAATCATATAGGTGACTATATGATAAATTTTGTCTCAAAATTTCATGCATATAAACATGACACAATTCATGGAGAAAAATAAGAAATCATTCAAGGCATTCTTAGTACCCTCCATGGCCGAATCTTCCCTTTCAAAAAGGGTGTTCCTTTTAAAACTTTCATAAAGAAAAAGAAACTAGACCATGATGCATAATGTTTTATGAACACAGAATCAAATTTTCATGTTCATAAAAACAAAAACTTTAACACTTTAAAGGATTTGTGATTCAAAATCCACATGCAGAATTTAAACTTTAACCCATTAAAGATTTTTGACCGTGAAAGACTCTTTTCAAAAATAAGGTACCATCACCCGTCGATGGTAAAGCAACCGGGCTTTGATACCACTTGAAAGTAAACTGGCCTTTGAAGGCCGATGCATGTAAGGTGTAAAACAAAAATTTTACTGCGGAACATACATGCACACATAGGTTCATGCTTTAAGACAGCATGATGTTACCTTGTTTTGGCCTGATAAGTCAGGGAGATTAGATGTCAGGCTTGAAGGGTTCAAACCCTCTAATGGTGATCCACACCACCGTTCGTCAATGATGCAAGAACCCTTTCTTGAAAGCCACCAGATGAACACCACAGTGAGGCTTGCTATGCGCACAAGTGGTGAAGGTGGAGGCCAGGTATTCTGTTTGGAAAGGTGTACTGAGCTACCCTACAGAATGGTGCATAGATGGAGGAGAGTTGGCTAGGTTTTTCACCAAATCCTAAGGTGAGGAACAAGTCATATTTATGCGCACCCTTGGAGAGGAGGAGGGAATTCAATCATTCAAAATGAAAAACAAACTTTCAAACTTCTTTGAAAGTTGCGCATGGAACAGTGTGATAAGGTGGAGCTGTTGCAAAACTAACTTTGCCAACAACCTCCAATCTTATCCACATGATATTAAATTCAAAATAATTTAAACTTAAATTCATAAACTATCATATAGTATATAGTTCTCATGCGCATAATTCAGCCCTAGAAAGGGTCCAAATACATTGAGTAGTTGCATTCAAAATTTGAATCAACTCACCCACTGATTCCCTCAACCACCAAATCTGAATGGAGGTTTGTTTTAAGTGATAAGATAACACTCTTATCACCTAAAAGTTGCGCACCAAACAGCCAAGGGAGAGCCTCCAAAGATGCTTCTTCATCCAAGGAATATGCTCCAATAAGATCCTGTCTTATCCTTTTGTTATGCAACAACTTTTCAAAACCAATTCAAATTCGAATTCAAACACTTGAATTCAAACGTTCAAACATTCAAATTCAAAATTCAAAATTCAAAATTTCAAATTTCAAATTCAAAATTCGAATTTCAAAATTCAAATTCAAATTCAAATTTCAAATTTCAAATTTCAAATTCAAAATTCGAATTTCGAAATTCAAATTCTAAATTCAAATTTCAAAATTCAAATTTCAAATTCAAAATTCGAAATTCAAATATTTGATTACTAATTTAACTAATTAAATTAATTAGTAATGGCTTGGACTATCCAAGCCCATTACTAAACTCCATGCACCACCCACCCATTTAGGTGGGCTTCCAAACAGCTTCTTGGGCTAATAACATTATTAGGTCCAATACCTTTAAAGCTAGTCCATCATGACTACAAGGTGTTAGTGTGTGACCCATTAGGTCCAACTTAGCTACTGACATAACTGGGCTTGGGCCCAACAAGCCCACAACCCAATTAATGACAACACAGAGCACTAGCAATGCTTTGTTGCCCCAGAACTAGTCAGATTAATGACTTGATCAACCTATTGCACATATTTGGTTACCGTATGTATTTCCCTTCGTCTCGGTTATCTTCCCATTAACCTAGGGTAAGGAAATGTATCAACCCCTGCGGTTTAGGGTAAGCTTTATTCGAAATAGGGAATCTTCAATTTACTGACTCTAAAGGCAGATCATCTCATGATCTCTTTTACTATGCATAGATTCCCGAGTCCCTGTAAATGTCATCCCGATTTCTCCGGTTTACAGATAACCTAATCTCTCACAGAGATTTGACGAATTCCTTCAGCTTATTACCCTAGCCCTGTGCCCTTTAAGGACACGCCCAACAGTATACCTATGAGTCTCCATGTTTCAGGCAGACGAGGTATACAATCAAAACATGCCTTCAAGAACACAGTCTAGGTAATAACTTCTGGTCTAAGGAAAGACATACCCAAACATAAAGAGATTACTCTAATGACACTATCTGTGAGATTTCCTCATAGAGTCTCTTTTTAGGTCTGTTCAGTGCGAGCTATACTCTTATAGGTCCACCCACGACTTTAGCTAAGATATCTACATATCTGCAGCTCATGAGGTCTTTACCTTGTATCCATATATAAGTAGATAAGTCGTACTAGTCTTTACTCGAGATCACTGATCCCCAAACTCAGTGTCTCTAGACTAGGAACATATAATTAGGAATAGACATGCAATATCCTTGAATCCTCATGATCGTGATCTCATCACAGATACTCAAGAGATACCTGTTCTATTCCAAGGGGTTTATCCAGTTCATTCATATAATATTAACAGTAATATCGAGACACAATATGAAACTGAATAAATAGTGCTTACATTTATTTGCGACAAACAAAGTTCTACATCTAGTGTCCTTTATTTAATCAAAAGATTGTCTCTAGGACACCCATATGCTAACAATATCTGGGAGCAATGATGCAGCATGGAAGAGTCTCCAAAGCTCTTTTTAATGATATTGTTGATAAGGTCAAGTCGAAAATGCAAGGTTGGCAAGCCCAGTGTTTATACATGGCAGGTAGGGTTACGTTGAGTAAAGCATCTATTGCAACAATTCCTTTTTTCAGAATGCAGAGTTCAAAGTTGCCTAAGCCCATTTGTCAAGAGGTGGAGAAAATGCAACGTCTGTTTATTTGGAAAGGATCACGTCAAAAAAGAGGTAACAATATGATTGGTTGGAATACTATAACCCAGCCAAAGGAAATGGGAGGTTTAGGAGTGAAAAGCCTGAAGGTTATGAATAATGATTTTCTGGGTAAGCTTGCTTGGCATATAAAAATAGATCACGATGCTCTTTGGGTGCGGGTTTTAAAGGCAAAGTACAATGGTAGGAGAAATCAGATGGATCTCTTTACCAGTAAAATTGGAGATTCGCATCTTTGGAGAAGTATCTGCAAGGTGTGGTTAGAGTTAAAAGATCATGTAGTGTGGGAGATTGGTAATGGTACTTTGATCAATTTCTGGACTGATCCATGGATTCCTAGTGTGGGACCCTTAGTAAATGTTTGCATGAAGGAGCTAAACAACAATGAGCTATATAGTAAAGCTAATGAAGTCATGGATACAAACGGTGGTTGGGATATTAACTTGCTTCAATCTTACCTGCCTCATAACATTTTACAGGTGATTAAAGGGTTTCTTCCTCTTGCAGAAACTGATGGACCAGATGTTGAGAGATGGAGTACCGGGGGTCATGGTTCCATAGTGGTTAAGGATGCTTATCAGGTCCTTATGCAGAAACAGTTTTCACTTGTAGATAATATTTTTCCAGAACAAGTGTGGAATGCCCTTTGGCGTTGGAAGGGTCCAGAGAGAGTGAAATTATTTATGTGGAAGTGCCCACATCGGAGACTACCAACTCGAGCTTGGGCTACTAAGTGGTCAGATGCGAATCCAACTTGCTTTAGATGTGAGCAAGCATATGAGATAGGAATCCATGTGTTGAGAGATTGTGTTATGGCTAAAAGAGTGTGTAATGAACTACCAATAGGTACGAGACAAGCTGTTTCTTATGAAATGAATTGGGTGGATTGGGTGTCCGTCAACATAAGTAATGATAGGAAGGGACCCATTAGCCTAAATTGGGGAACGTTATTCCTATTAACCTGTTGGGAGCTATGGAATGAGAGGAACGTTGTTTATCATGGAAAGGATGGTCGTAGTTAAAATCTTATCATGGGGAAGGTGCATCGTATGGCTATGGACATAGAACAAGCATTCAGTGATAATGGCAATAGAAAAAAGGTTGGCATGTTATTTTAGTTGCAAATAGCATGGCAGCCACCTGATCAAGGCTGGATTAAACTAAATACAGATGGTGTAGCCAAAGGATCTCCACGAGTAGCAGCTTGTTGGGGATTATGAAGAGGTTCAGATGGTCAATGGCTGGGGGTTTTTGCTTATCATGTGGGCATTGCATCATCTTTTATGGTGGATTTATAGGGTATTCTGAAAGGATTGGAATTTTCTTGGAACAAAGGGTTTAGGAAACTTATAATTGAAAGTGACTTCACTTCGGTGATAACGTTGCTTACCAATAGAGGTAATGCTGTCCGAGAGTCGCATATTGTTACTCGTATTCGGACTTGGATGAACAAAGGCTGAGACCTCAAGGCTCAATACATTCACCGTGAAGGAAATCAGTGTGCTAATTGGTTAGCCAACCATTTGATATGTCTTACTCAGACCTCTGTCTATAAGGAGTTTAGTCATGTTCCTCTTGGGCTTAACTATTTATTTCTTGCTGATGTTTGTGCTGTCACTAGCATTAGGAATGTTCATTTTGTTTAGTTTGTTTTTGGGCTGTTAAGCTCTTTCTTTCACAAAAAACAAAAACAAAAAAAGTGTAGGTCTCATTTTTTTGTGTCTACCTCTCTCTTAAAATGACCTAAATGTGTGTCTTTTTAAATGTACACATTTTTCCCTTAACACCATCAACTGAGATGTGTTCCTACTCACCTTTGTCAACTTATTGAGATGAAAATTTCATAGTGTAATGTTTTTTTTTATCCAACTTCACAGTAAATTATGTATCGTTAATTTATTATAATACTAAGGCAAATAATCAAATGTATATTACATGTTCAAACCCTTAACACCATCAAAATATGTAGAATTTAACTTAAATTGAACTCTTTTTATTTTAACTCAATCGACCCCTCATTTATTTGAATTTTGTTAGATTTTCCTTTTTTTTTGTGGTCAATGCACTTCTCATCTGTTCGTATTTGCTCATTGCTTTACATGTAATGTTGGTGAGTATTGTGTATTAATAGACCAATCTACTTTTTAATATATTAGTATTTTTTTCAACATTTTTTTCTTTGTTACCGTCTCAAATTTTTTTCATTTTAATTTTTGAACCCAGTATAAAAATATATTGCCATATAAATTGATTAATTAAATAATATTTAATTTTATTTATTAAATTTATGATATCAATACATTTGTCAAACTCAAACCAAGTCAATTTTATTAAAGATATATAAATTTGTAAGCAGAAAAATAATAGTTCTAATTTAAGCGTTCGTTCTTGTTAACAATATTGTGAATATTATCTTATTGGAAGATCAAAATTAGTTGCTAACTTTCAGTTTTTATTGTAATTTTTTCTCTCAACCTCATTGGCATGAAAAGCTTTTTGATAATTTGGTATAAATGTTAGAAAAAAAAATCAGAGTTGGATGAGAATAAAACAACATTGCTGTATAATTTTTTTAACTCTACAATGATTCTTTTTATAAGGTTAAAATGGATAGTTTAATTTAATTTTTAATAGAGTTAGAAGGTGGACAGGATGAAAACAATCATAAAGAGGTAAATGATAAAAATATAACCATAGGGTGATAAGTGTAAACATTGAAATTTCGAAACATGTCTGACAATGAAAGAATTTCGGAGAGGATTATTTTATTAATCTAATAATTTTTTTGCAAAAATAATATAATTACATCATGTGAGAAAATTGTAATTATTTATGACTAAATCAATGGTGATAATTTTATCATTTTGTATTTCAATATTTTTTTTCTCATCTTTCATTATCATTATTATATCCAAAAATAGTTAAAATATGAGAGGATTTATTGTCAAATTAGTACCATCATTGGATTTTACCAAATACCAAGTGGTATACTTAAATTCCTTAAACTGAAAATAAAATTCCTTTACATAAAAATTTCATAAGAAAAATATGAATAAATTACACGTCCTGAATTTAATGATCATAGCAAATTGAAATTTTATTTCCAAATATATATATATATATATATATATATATATATATATATATATATATATATATATATATATATATATATATATATGAAAAACATTTTTCAAGCAGTTTGAGATAAGTTTATCTCCAGCCACCAAAAACTACGTTATTTTATTTATGAGAAAATTGTGTGTCATTTCAAATGATGTAAAGTTGTGTTATTTTAAGAGAGAGAAAGAGATAGATAAAAGAGGAGAGAGAGTTGATAAAAAATAAAGGTATGGGTTCCACATCTTTGTGAGAGTGAAAGGATATAAGTTGTGTCATTTAAAAGAATAAACATTTTTCTCTCCTATATATATATATATATATATATATATATATATATATATATATATATATATATATATATATATATATATATATATATATATATAGGGTTTAGCGGATGTAAAGTGACTGCACCTAAGGATTGGTGCAGTCAAATAAAACTACGTCGTTTTATAATGTGAAAGCATTAAATATGGGGAATAATAACCATACAAATGTGAAAATAAATATAAAACATTAAACATGGGGAATCATAACCATACAAATGTCGAAATAAATATAATATTTTTATTTTCTATAATTAATTTATGGGTTTTATAAGAGTTATCTTATAGGAAAGGTGGTTGTGTTATGTTATAGAGATTCATTTTGCGTGCCAGAGTTTTTTTTTTTTTGCTGCGGGCCCCACAAAATGTTGTGTGTGTAGGAAATTTTTTGTGGTCATGTTAAATGATAGATGATAAACCCTTAATTTTAAATGAACTTCCTTTTTTCCACCCAAAACGACGTAGTTTTTATGTGACTGCACCGATGCTTATATACAGTCACATTACAAATCATTTTGCCATATTTATATATATATATATATATATATATATAGAGGAGAGAAAAATGTTTATCCTTTTAAATGACATAACGTGCATCCTTTCACTTTCACAAAGAGGTGGGACCCACACCTTTATTTTTTTGTCTAACTCTCTCTCCTCATTTATCTATCTCTTTCTCTCTCTTAAAATTACATAACTTTACATCCTTTTAAAATGATACTCATTTTTCTCTATAAGTATTTAACAACTTCCAAGTTATAATTCAAGTCAAGTTTGATTCTACCTTTTATATAATAAATAATATAAATTTATACTTGAAATTTAATTTATATTGAGTATTCTTTGATGAATTCGTTCAAATTTGCATTTTTTTTTGGGGTAGGGATTCAAATTTGCATTTTAAGTATTCTGCTAAAATTATTTTGTATTGTTTTTCAATAAATTTGATAAATTCATTTATAAAAGAGAGGAATGTTATAATTAAAACTTTTTTTTTACGATCTCTTATAACCATACCTTATTATCGTTGATTTCCGTCAATCAACGGTTATCATTTATTGTGAATTAATAATTAATTAATGAGTTTAATTTGTTAAAATGATAACCGTTGATTGGCGGAAATCATCAGTGATAAGGTATGATTGCAAGAGGTTGTAAAAAAAAATGTTGTAACTATAACCTTCTCCTTTATTATATTTACAATATATATATATATATATATATATATATATATATTGTTATTTTATCATTTGAATTAAAAATATGAATTTAATTTAATCTAATTTGAATTGAGAATTGGTTTTTTATACTATAATATTTTTTATAAGAAAAGGTTATACGACCTTTTTTCTTTACAACCTCTTACAACCATATCTTATCACCGTTGACTTCCGCCAACCAACGGTTATCATTTTAGTAAATTAAACTAATTAATTAATTATTAATTTATAATAAATGATAATCATTGATTGACGGAAATTAACGGTTATAAGAGATAATCGTAAGAAGTTATAAAGAAAAAATGTTTTAAGTATAATCTTTATCTTATTTAATAAAAAAAATCCCCCGAATTACTGCCATTCTTCTCGCATGATTAGGTTTAGTCTATGTAGCACCGACACCGACACGGGACATGTGACACGATACGACACGACACTCCGACACGTTAATTCTAAAAAATGTTAGATTTCGACACGTTAGGACACGTTTTAATATTAAATAATATTTTTAATTTATGTAGTATATATTATATTTAATATTCAATAATTTAACAAAAAATGAATCTAAACTTATAATATTCATAAATTTTGCATAGAAACATAAGATATCCCAAATATTTATATTAAACTCAATAAAATGGTAATCGCAATACAACGAATCTAATAAGTGGAACTAAAAACTCAACACACCACAACCTTTGAACCTTTTTTTAAATTTTTATAACGCGTGTTGAAGTGTCGGGGAGTGTCGGAGTGTCCGAGAGTGTCGGGAAGTGTCGGACACGACACGTCAGGATTTTTGAAGTGTCGGTGCTTCATAGGGTTTAGTAACAATGAGATTTCATTTATTTATTTTTTTCGGTTTATTTTATTTTATTTTCCTCCAAATTCATGTAATCTTGTACACAACAATCGCAATTAATCCTTGCTCCAATCAAAATCTACGCTTAATAAGTAAATAATAAATACTACATTATCATTTGATATCTGGCATTAATTTAAGATTTTCAGGATCAAAATAGATTAATTCCTAAATAAGACATAAAACGCATGAATATCACAACCTCTCCGACCCCTAGTGAAAGAACTGTGAAAGAAGACAGCTTGTGATTGTTTTGTTCTTCTGCTACTTCCTTTCTGCTCTCTCTCTCTCTCTTTGGTTCTGTGATGATGACTGTGTCCCTTGAAGAGCTTGATGACGATACGGTGCGCAGCATGTCCATAGGAGCTGTTTTCTCCGACTTTGTAATTCCTCTTTTTCTCTTCTTTTCCCGTTTAATTTCGTGTTTCTATGTTTTAATTCAGTACCCTCACAGTGTTGCTTGGCCACCATTGTGTTTCTTATTGTTAAGGAAAAATTGGTTCTATTTTAGGGTCAATTAATCTATGTGGGCACCCCTTAGAGTTCTGTTATTGATCAATTTATTGTCTTTAATATAGGGTATTGCTCTGAGTGACATAGATATTGTTAATTTCATTGTGGTCACTTCAATCAGAGCTTTATGAAGTCTTCTCTTTTAAACAAATATCTGTTACAATCTCTTCTTTTCTGCTCACTTTGGAATTGAATAATTTGTATCTGGTGTCAAAAAAAGAAGGGGGAAAAGGGGGAAGAGAGAAGATGTGGTAAAATTTGTTTTTTTTTGGTATATTGTCTAAAATCCTAATGAACTCGATTAATCCGGTTTCGGATTTGAGCCTCTCCACCATTCTCACAAGTTGCGATTGGGTGAAGATATGGTGATTTTATGTCTGCTCACGTGTGATTATTATCATTCTGAATGTAGCACTACTGTATTAGTCAGAGAAGAGTTTGTTTGAACTTCATTGTCCTTGCTGTTGCGGAGTAAATTATTTAGGTTAACCTTTTACTTTCAAAAAAACCAATGGGAATGATGGCTTAAAAGTCAGAGAAGAATTTCATTATTTTGAAGTGAGGGAAATTTGAAATTATTTAAAAGTTGAATATTTTTCATAACCAATCCCTTTGTCCCTTTTAATTATGTCCCATCAATTTGTGATGTCACCTTTGATCTTGTTCTTGGCATGGGAATGATGGCTTCATTGTAAATGTGTCTTCTTTTTAAGGTTTATTTATCTTCATATTTTCAGGGTGGGAAGATATATTCGCTTGATTTCCATCGTAAGGATGATTTACTTGTCACAGCTAGTGAGGATGACTCGGTGCGGCTCTATGACATTGCTAATGCTAAGTAAGTGAGTTAACTTTTACACGGAAGAAGAGAATCTATGCTTTAGAATATTAATCTTGAATCAAGTAGTTGGTGATAATTGTGGACATTGTATGCTTGTCTTTCTTTTAATTTTTAACCATTTGGGAGGTCTTAGTCTTAGCATTATGATATGCTTGTGTCTTGTGCTGCTATTAGTATTACATATCCCCTTAACTCAAGGTGGGTGTTTTTATTTCCATTTTTCTTTTGGAAAGAGGTTTGCCGGTTGATAGTAAACGTGAAGTGTATAATGCTCATTTGTTTTTTTTTTTTTTTTTTTGACTTAAGCAGTCTGACTTCATCTTATTCTGACATACTAATATGTTCTTGAACATCTATTATAAACTTCTGCAAATGGCTGTAGTGGTTGCTGATGTGATGCACTAGAAAGGAGTCATAAAGGGTTATTATCAACAAAGTGTTACTGACACTTGCTTTTGCATAAAGCTACTGTTTGATAATTAATATATCTGTAATGTAATTTTAATTAACTTAGGTGTTCTATCAATAAGAGTTAGGATGTTAGCCATGATGATTTTAGAGATCTAAGGAACTTCAAACTTACGACCCTCTTACAATCATCTCTTCTGGCTTGAAGCACTTCATAGTTCATACGTTATAATGTTGAGAAGTCATCTAGATTAATAAAATCAGAAAGAAAAAGCTCTGCAAAGTTAAATTATGAATTCTGAAGGCTAAACTATTCAATCGTATCTATTCTTAAGTTTTTTTATTGTAGCCTGCAAAGAAATTTGTTTTATTGCTGAAGTTTAATTGGTTAATACTAATTTTTTGGCCATCATTAACTAGACCAATCAAGGTCTTTTATTCGCCGAAATGGTTTGTCAAATAAATGATAGAGTTTACATGATTTACTTCATAAATGAATATTTTTTTTCTAAGCATTTAGGCATGTATAAAGCATTTTACCATGAATTCCAGGTTGTTGAAAACCACTTATCATAAGAAACACGGGACTGATCGTATATGTTTTACTCATCACCCAAGCTCTGTTATATGTTCTTCAAGGTACAATTTGGAGTCTACTGGAGGTGAGCTTCTCTATATTATGACAATTTGATTTGACATAATTTTGAATGACTACAAATTATGACTGCAAATATTGACTTCTTTTTCTTGTGTGTGCCAGAATCATTGCGGTATTTATCAATGTATGATAACCGCTGCCTACGGTATTTCAAAGGGCATAAACAGAGGTTTGAACATAATTTTTTGAATGAATTCTCTATCTTGCAGAAGTAAACTTTCCCTTCTCCCACCCTTTTTAACCCTCGTAACCATTAAGAGCTAAGAAAGATAATTTTTATAAGATTAGGACAATAGTTTGTTAATGATTCTGATCATGTCAATTCCTTTGTTATACATGATTGTATTGCTGATTTCTTTTCTATGCCTTGCTTTACAGAGTTGTTTCTCTCTGCATGTCTCCAATCAATGATAGCTTCATGTCTGGTTCTTTAGACCACAGTGTCAGGATATGGGATCTTCGTGTAAATGCTTGCCAGGTATGTATTTTTCTCCTGGTGAGGGAGTGGGGTGGGGCTTGATTTAATGTAATTACGTAACTTTATAGGGCCAATTAAAAGAATATCTAGATTCTTAGTTATAGTAGTGAAGAAACTATATAGTATGCTGTAGTACAGGGAGTACTAATTAAACTATATACAAAAGAAGCTACTGTTTCTACATATGCTTCTTGTCAGAAATCACCTAATATAATAGCATTCAGTTATAGTTGAGCTTCAAAAGATTTAAACTTTCACATTACATCAAGGAAAAAAATTAAGAGAGACAAAATTATGATTTATGCTCACTGTTATAGTTTTCAGGGAATCTTACGTCTACGCGGTAGACCTGCTGTTGCTTATGACCAACAAGGCTTGGTATTTGCTGTAGCAATGGAAGGCGGAGCTATTAAATTGTTTGATTCACGTTCTTATGACAAGGTTCTTATCTGTAATCTTTCTCTAGCCTTTGCTTTTCATTATTTCAAAACTTTGACATTTCTCTTGCTAGTGTAGGGTCCCTTTGACACCTTTCTAGTTGGTGGTGACACAGCTGAGGTTTGTGATATCAAATTCAGCAATGATGGAAAATCAATGCTTCTGACTACTACTAATAACAATATTTATGTTCTTGATGCATATGCAGGGGAGAAGGTTAATCTCTTTGATAATCAAAGCTTCTGCATTACATTTTCCTTATGCAATTTATTTTGTTCAAAATATGCAGAAGTTGATGGTTTTCTATGTTCTTGTACAGCGCTATGGGTTTAGTTTGGAACCATCTCCTGGTACCACTATAGAGGCTACATTTACCCCAGACGGGAAGTATGTGGTAGCAGGTATCACATTTCTTTACAATTTTTGTTTTTAAACTTTCTCATTTCACTTCATCACTTCGTGGTTATATTTAGTTGCTGATATGCACAAAAACCCACTGGAAGTGTGTTTAATATATACTATATTATTTTCTGTTAAAATATTATGTTATTAGTTTTAGGGCTTTACCTAATTATATTTATAAAAGGGAGCATTAGGGGCATCGTATAACATCCTATCAATCATATATTTATAAAGCCGTCTTTCCTATATCAGCAGCATTTTCATATGGTGATTATAGAAGCATTGGAAAATGTATTTAGAATGGACTTGTTTTCTCACTTTGTAATACATTTTTCTTTATAAAATGTAGCATACTTATCAAATCACCATTCAAATTGTGAATTGATAGGATAATTTTTTAGATAATTTTTTAATCACAAAACGTATTGAATCAAATTATCTCAGCTTCCCAAGGTCTTTAATTTCGGATTCAGCTGTCAACCTTTCTTGTAGTATATGTTTCTCAACTAGTTCCTACCAGTTATAATGATGTCATCAACATAGACAAGAAGAATAGTGAGATTTTCCCTTTTTTGAATGTTTGGTAAGGAGAGTGGTCTCTCTGACTCTACTTGTATCCCAAGAACACCATAACCTTTTAAACCTTCCAAACCATGCTCAGGGAAATTGATTCAGCCCATAAAGGGCCTTCTTCAACCTGCATACTTTATTTTCACCATTTTTCGAATCGAATCTAGTGTGATTTCCATATAAACCTCCTATTCCAACTCACTATGAAGGAAATCATACTACACACCAAACTAGTTTAATTCTCATTCAAAGTGAGCGGCTAGCGATAATAGGATTCTTGGAGTATTCATTTTGGCCATTGCAGTAAATGTTTCCTGATAATCAATGCAATACGACTATTTGTGGCCTTTACAAATTAACCTTGCCTTATACCTATCTAGTGTGTCGTCTCAGCAATACTTGAGTGAATAGATCCATGTGCACCCTATTGCTTTCTTTTCTCTTTGCATTCTAACAATTGCCACTTTTTATTCTTCTCCAACACACTGTCTTATCTTTTTATGCATGGCTTAAACCCTTTTCGTTTCTCAATGCTTCTAGAACTGATAATGGGAATCTATTGGAATCAAGGGCAGAAATAAAACTCTTGTGCTACATTGAAAGGTTTTTAGAAGAGACAAATTGAGAGATTGGGTACTGGGCTTTTAATTTGGACCAAGTTCGCTAGCGAGTTGCTCTGCGAGAAAATTTGACGGGCTCGCTTACATTGCTCGTTGAAGCAAGCTTGAGAGTGACAGAACGCAAATTAGAAGAACGTCCTCGTCAAGAGTGAGCAAGCCAGAGAGCGAGAATTAATTTTGATTAATTCTTTATTTTTCTTTATCCTTATCCTTTGCAATTGCCTTTATTCATCAGAACTCGTAATTTATTCCTTTAAACTTGAAACAATATGAAAGAGATCAGAATTATATCCAATTGTTGAAATCTTAATATCTTTTGCATTTATTAATTAACACTATATTCTTAATCATATTAATCACTATTTAAGCTAATTTTGATCTTAAAAACATAGTGTCTATGACACTCATCACTATCCAACTTGAAAAGAGATCGGTATTCTCTCATACATGTTTCTTTGAATAAAATTATGGGAGCTAATGGGTATAGATTAATTGAAATGTGTATGCTGTGCATCTGCATTAAGGAACAAAAAGTTACTTTCTATGCTACTAGTTAATAATCTACATGGAATTAGGATTAAATTTGTTAATTTCTTTCCTTTATAATATTTAAGCCCACTAGTTGGTTGCTTATCTGGATTCAGGCATGCATTAGTAATTCATATATGTGGTGGTGTTTTCATGCCTTTTTGATCGTCAAATCCCATCTTTCCTTTTTTTTTTCTCCCCTTAGCAATATATATTTACTCTGAGGATAGAAATTAAGCATAATTTTGTTATGTCCAAGGCTCAGGAAGTGGAACCATGCATGCTTGGAGTGTTGAGATGAAAAATGAGGTATTCATCTATTTTCTACTATAATATGATTCTACAATACTTTAAAATTTATTTTAATTCTTAAAAGATACTTTAAAATTACATCTCATATTATTGAGCAAGACGTCCAAACCATCAACTTTTAGCTCATACATGTAGACATGTCTATGGATGGATTACTGGAATAACTTGGGTTGTTCAATTTATTGCATTAGCTGTTTTCGTGAAGCATTTTTATTCTGATGGCTTAGTAAACCCAACTTGATGCTTAGAACCCAACTTGATGCTTAGAAACCAATTATTTTCTAGATTTTCCTGTTGCCAAGTATCTAGGGTTTTGTTCAAGCCTTACTGAAGACTATGTACGACTGAATACGTGAGTGTCCTCTAGACTAACGACAACTCTTCCCTTCTTACTGGGAATGCAAATATATTTTAAAATAAAAATAAAAATAAATCATCCCTTATACTTTAGCTGATGTGCAATTTATTCCCTGAATTTTGAAAGTGGTGACAAAAGCTTCTTAAATGTGCAAATAAAACCCCTTGAACTTAATGTGCAAAAAGCTTCATCGGTTCATGAAACATTTACTCTATTAACAGAAAATTGTCACGTGTACTTTGTGTAACCGATAATCACCATAAACTTCTGAGCAGCCGTTAAACCACTCATTCACATGGCTTCTACGGTGAAAATTTCATGATTCTGTTCATCTGGTTTTGATTCAGATGACATCAATTTTTTCTTTTTTGAATGATTTTTTGCTAGTGTTGATTTTAATCCAACATCAAGGGTTCTTGTGATTTCAAGTGAAGTACATGTGACATTTTTCCGTTAAATGAAGTGGATGTCTACGTGGAGTTTTCTTTTTTTTGGGTTAAAACCTGGCTATAATTTATCCTTGGATCACTGAAGACACATGATTTAGGAATAGAAAATGATCAATTAACAAGAAAGCAAATAATGAGATTTAGGAAGCTCCACCAAAAAAACTCAAAATTAACGTTTGGATCACTGAAGACAGATATGATTAAGGCAGGAGTAACATGATGCCTTCTTTGGCTAACTACTTGAGATAATCAGAAGTGTGTTAAACTTGGTATCATCTGAATTGTGGTGCATTAATCCATTTGGTAAATGATATATTATTGTAACCATCTGTTGCGGATGGGTCACTTGGGCTGGGAACAGGAAGGCCCATTCGTATTAAGAGGGCACCTGATTATTTGGGTGATTATTTTCAGTGATGTATTGGCCCATTTAGGAGCCCAATAGAAACTATGTTGGTTGTAGTAACAATATGTGTGAGTGAATTGTAAAAGTGACATATATAACCCATGAAAGGGGTATGAGAAGATATTCAGAAAATTGTTGGACAATTTCCCTCTCTTTTCTCTTCTCTCTCATTCTAACTGAATTTCCTTCTTCCACACTCAGATCTAGAAAATACCTTACAATTGGTGCTTTCATCGAACACCTCTTCCTCCCTCATGGCTGAGAATACACGTATGCGTGATTTACAGCAACGCTTGGAGGCGCTCGAACAACAGTTTCAGGCAGCGGAACTGATTCTTGAACAGCAACATCTGGATCTGCAGGAATCTCAATCTCAACTGCATGATTCTCAACAACAGATGCAAGAATCTCAAAATCGTTTCCATCAAGATCTGAATCGCCTGATTGATTTACAGCAGCACAATCGGGGCCTGTTGGGATCTAGACCTTCAACGGGCAATTCCGCTGGTGCTGATAATTCCAGATCTCGCCAAGTCAAATTGGATTTTCCTCGTTTTTCTTCTGGCGATCCAACTACATGGATCACAACGGTGGAAAGGTATTTTGCATTTTATCAGGTTCCTATTGCCGATCGTATGAATTTAGCAGCATTTCATCTTAATGAACCTGCTGCAAGTTGGTTTTATGGTGCTGATCAGAATGGCTTAATGCCTGATTGGAGAACTTTTTGTATTGCCTTGATGCGTCGTTTTGGACCGTCTGAATTCGAAGATCTGGCTGGTTCTTTGGTTAAAATACAGCAAACGGGATCCGTTCTTGACTACCAGTCTTCGTTTGAGAAGCTGGTGAGTAAGGTCCCAGGTTTATCTGCCACATTGTTGCGCAGTATCTTTGTATCAGGTCTCAAACCACATATTCGACGCTCAGTTTTGACTAGGCGTCCTGTTGATTATCATGAAGCCTTTTCGTTAGCAAGGGTGTTTGAAGACCAAGCTACCGATCACAAGTTTATCCGTTCGTGGCAACCACCGCCAAAATCAGGCACTCCACCAACCACGGCGGTTGCTAACCACACCCCTCCTATCTCAGCCATTCCAATTCGCCGTTTATCTCAAGAAGAAATGCTACAGAAGAGGGAGAAGAACCTGTGTTACAATTGCGACGAAAAATACTCTTTCGGACACAAATGCAAGGGTCGTCCAGCTCTTTTATATGTCGACGGGGAGGATTCTGATCATGATCCAGGACCCACACATGGTACGGATGATGTCATTGAACCTGAACCGATACCTGAAATCAGTTTCAATGCCATGTTTGGCCACCGGAGTCCCAAATCCTTTCGCCTTGCTGGATCTATTAAAGGCAAAACGGTCCAGATTTTGGTGGATGGAGGGAGTACACACAATTTCATTACTCAACGTATGGCTTTGTTCCTTGGTCTCACTCTACATCATATTAATCCTTTCCTAGTGCAGGTGGGCAACGGTGAGGCATTAAAATGTACTGCTTCTTGTCTGGGAATTTCTTTGAAATTACAGACCCATGCTTTTATTGTGGATTTGTTTGTGCTTGAGCTCAAGGGTGCTGATGTCATTTTGGGTATCCAATGGTTATCAACTTTGGGCCCTATTATCACCGACTATGGCCAAATGGCTATGTCCTTCAACCACAACAATTCCACTATAACCCTCCATGGAGACCACCCTACGTCACCCTCACAAATTTCCAATGCCCAATTCCATAAATTAGTTTCCCAAGACTCAGTTTCTTCCTATTTCATGTGTCTTGACAGCACCGATTCCTTCATCTCCACAGCACCGCTTCCACCTCCACCGCCTCAGATTCAACACCTTCTGACCCAATTTCAAGATATATTCACTACTCCCCAAGCCTTACCCCCAGACCGTGATACCAACCATCAAATTCATCTCCTGCCTCATTCCAAACCTATCCAAGTCCGACCTTATAGATACCCCCACTTCCAGAAAACAGAGATTGAAAATATGGTGCGCGATATGTTGCGGACTGGTGTGATACGGCCTAGCCAATCCCCTTTTAGCTCTCCCGTTCTCTTGGTTAAAAAAAAAAGATGGTACATGGAGATTTTGTGTAGACTACAGGGCATTAAACGCGATCACAGTGCCAGATAAATTTCCCATCCCAACTGTTGACGAATTGTTAGATGAGCTACATGGGGCATGCGTTTTTTCGAAGCTAGACCTCCGATCTGGGTATCATCAGATAAAAATGAATCCCAGGGATGTCCATAAAACAGCTTTCCGGACCCATCATGGGCACTTTGAATTTTTGGTGATGCCCTTTGGCCTTTCCAATGCTCCAACGACATTCCAATCCACTATGAATCAGGTTCCGTCAATTTTTACGACGGTTTGTCGTCATATTTTTTGATGATATACTTGTGTATAGCTCGTCTCTCCAGGCTCATGTTGACCACTTACAGCAAGTGCTGCAAACCCTCAAGATTCATCAATTCTTTGTGAAGCAATCTAAATGTTCCTTTGCAGCCCACACAATTCA
Source organism: Gastrolobium villosum (assembly GCA_032173675.1). Classification (NCBI taxonomy): domain Eukaryota; kingdom Viridiplantae; phylum Streptophyta; class Magnoliopsida; order Fabales; family Fabaceae; genus Gastrolobium; species Gastrolobium villosum. The sequence goes on along the minus strand of JAVKPL010002635.1, from coordinate 75,020 downwards.
GTTCCTGGGACACATTATTTCGGCTGCAGGAGTTGCTCCAGATCCTTCAAAGATCCAGGCAGTACAGGAATGGCCCTCACCAAAAACGGTGACTCAATTGCGTGCTTTCTTGGGGTTATCGGGATACTACCGTCGATTCATTCGCGGTTACGCTTCTGTGGCTGCACCACTTACGGATTTCTTTGGACTTCCGAGGCGGATCAAGCTTTTGCCACTCTCGAAAATTTGTTGACAAATGCTCCAATCCTGGCTTTGCCCAATTTTACGGTTTCGTTTATTTTGGAAACAGATGCCTCGGGTGTGGGCATTGGAGCAGTGTTATTACAAGCGGATCATCCAGTCGCTTTTTTTAGCCGCAAGTTATCAAAATTAATGCAATCAAAGTCGACTTATTTTAGAGAAATGTATGCTATAACCACGGCGGTTGCTAAGTGGCGGCAGTACTTGTTCGGCACGCCTTTTGTCATCAGAACGGACCACCGCAGTTTGCATCACTTGATGTCACAAGTGATCCAAACGCCAGACCAGCAACAATTCCTTGCGAAATTGTTGGGATTCAATTTTACGATTCAGTATCGGCCTGGGAAGACAAACACCGCAGCTGACGCCTTATCACGGCAGCCGGCGGTGGATGACACGACCAGTCCTGCATCGGAGCTCATGGCTCTCAGCACACCCACCTCTACCTACAGTTACACTATACAGTCAGATTTACAACTCGATCCCTATGCTACTCGTATAATACAAGAATTACAGACAGATCCTACTAAGTGGCCACATTGGCTCCATAAACAGGGACTGTTATTCAACAGGAATCGCATTTATATTCCTATGAAGTCCTCCGTGATTCCGCTTCTTCTTCACCAGTTCCACTCCTCCAAAGTAGGTGGTCATGCTGGAGTTGGCGAACACTTCTCCGAGTGGGTGCGTCGTTTACATGGAAACACATGAAAAGGGATGTTCAGCAGTATATTCAACACTGTGAAATATGTCAAAAGACTAAGTCCTCAAATCACTTACCTTATGGGTTGTTGCAGCCGCTCTCGATTCCGGACGCCATCTGGTCGGACTTGTCCATGGATTTCATAACTCATCTTCCCAACTCAGGGGGTTTCACTGACATCATGGTGGTCGTCGACAGGCTCACAAAGGGGGCTCATTTCGCCGCGTTACCTCCAAAGTATTCAGCTGTAAAGGTGGCACAAGTGTTCTGGGACACCGTAGGAAAGTTACATGGCCCTCCCCGTTCCATCGTCTCGGACCGTGACCCCATCTTCACCAGTGCTTTCTGGAAGACTCTTTTCCATTTACAGGGAACGAAGCTGCATTTCTCGTCTGCGTATCACCCGCAATCGGACGGTCAGACGGAGCGGGTCAACCAAAGCCTGGAACAGTACCTCCGTTGTTTTGTACATGAGCATCAGACCGCCTGGCACCGCTTCCTCAGCTGGGCTGAGTTTCATTACAACACAGCTTATAACCATTCCACTCGGACCACTCCATTCCAGGCCACCTTCGGTCGTTCCCCACCGTGTTTGTTGGTTTATACGCTGGGATCAACGCCGATAGAGGCTGTCGACACCGATCTCAAGCAGCGTTCTTTGGTTCTGTCATCATTAAGGCAGAATCTCAGAAAAGCACAAACCTTGATGAAAATACAAGCAGACAAGAAACGAAGGGATCATACCTTTCATGTAGGGGACCAAGTCCTTTTGCGTCTGCAGCCGTACCGGCAACTAACGATCCATAGACGCTCGTCCCACAAGCTCAGCTTACGGTTTTATGGACCGTTTGAAATCTTGGAGCGTATTGGCCAAGTGGCTTACCGTCTTCAGCTACCGGAAGGTTCGAGGGTCCATCCGGTCTTTCATGTCTCTCTCTTAAGACCCTTCATCGCTCACGGAAAGCACAAGATCCACCCTTTCACGACGGAGATACACAGCACACCACCCATGCATGTTCCCGCAGCTATTGTGTCCAGTAGAACAATATGGAAACAGGGACGAGAAACACCACAAGTACTTGTGCAGTGGCAGGGGTTACCACCGGAAGAATCCACTTGGGAAGACGAAAGAGTGGTGAGGGATTTGAGTGTCTCAAGGATTCCGGGTCTCTCCACGCTTCAGAAAGAAAATGGGAAGGAGAGTGTTTCTGATGCAAATGGGAAGAAGAGTGTTTCTGGTGAAAAGGGAAAAGAGAGTGCCTCTGCTACAAGTAATGGTCTGCGTCGCCTGGGGCAGCCAAAACCATCAATGCAAGCCTTGGGGACCGCGAAGCGTGCTCAGGACGCCGCCCACGAAGCCAATGAGATGCTGACAGCTGGTGCTCGTCATACGTGCCCAGCTGATCTCACGTCAGTGGTCACCAGCTGTTCCCCATCCACCAGCTTCCAGAGTCTTCCTACCGACGCTCGTGGTGGGCCTCTTCATGAGGTTGGTCCATTCCAAGTTGGGCCTGTTGCCCAAGCGGATCTCGTGGACGAGATTTGTCCATATGGGGCGAGGAATGTTGCGGATGGGTCACTTGGGCTGGGAACAGGAAGGCCCATTCGTATTAAGTGGGCACCTGATTATTTGGGTGATTATTTTCAATGATGTATTGGCCCATTTAGGAGCCCAATAGAAACTATGTTGGTTGTAGTAACAATATGTGTGAGTGAATTGTAAAAGTGACATATATAACCCATGAAAGGGGTATGAGAAGATATTCAGAAAATTGTTGGACAATTTCCCTCTCTTTTCTCTTCTCTCTCATTCTAACTGAATTTCCTTCTTCCACACTCAGATCTATCTTAATTTTATTGACTTAATTCCCTATATCACGTTGCTGTTGACAATGTGTTCATGCTGTAATGTTCCAACTTTATTAGTTTACAGTTGCTTGTATAATGTATTGCACTTTTAAATATATGCCTTTATATGGATTGAGGATTGCTATGTTCTCCTTATACATTCAAAACATATACGCATTCATTATTCAATAAATAGCTTAGCATGAAGACATGAATTAAAAGTTAAAATGGTAGCATGATTTCAGCCGGAAAAGGTGTTATCTGTGCATTTCTATATAGAATTTAATATTTCTCCCGCAAACAGGACATAATTAAATAATCTCCTGTACAAACATTTCATATATGCACACAGTTTATTCGATACAAGAATAAGTAGTTTAATATTTATTATAGTTCATTGATCCACTTTTATTCAAAGACTTATATCTAAAAAATTGAAAATTTAACTTATACTGCTATAAAATAATAAAAAATAATCAATGATCCTAAGTTACCTGCGCAAAATATGAGCAACCTCTGGTTTTCTTCACTGTAGGTGGCGTGTTGGAGCAGCCATATTGGTGTGCCTTGGTGCCTAAAATGGGCCCCTCGCCGGGCCATGTTAGCTGCAGCCTCAACTGTTCTCACGTTTTGGATTCCCAATAACGATTCAAAGCTGAAAACTGAGTATGGTTGTACAGACGCTGAAGCTGGAGCTCAACCCCAACCACTTCTCCATTGAACTGAATTCGCTCTTCATCTCCCAAAATACAATTTTTGGTTGGTGTATCAAGAAATTAACTATGGTGTTGTGATTTTGGCTAGCTTCCTAGTTTGCTTAAATTTTATCAAAATTTTGATGATGCGTTAAGATGTTGTCAATTGTAAATTCCATCATTGAATGTCATTTATACTTCAAATTTCTAGCGACATTGAGTGTTCTTTAATAGTCAGACAAATTTAGTTTTATTTTTTTTATACATGAGTAACAGTAAGTCTTTAACATGCTAGACGTCTATGATACACCGTGACATGGGATATGGGACACGACATGCCGACACATTAATTCTAAAATATCATATTGGGACACGTTTTGATATTAAATATATATAATATAATTTATATTTAATACATATAATAGCCCATAATAAGATTTTTAAATAATAAAATATTCAAATTTCGTAAAATAAATATAAATTGTACTTTGTTAATTTTTTATATCAAATTTTATAATAGAAAAAATTGATTTATAAATTATTTTTTATAATTTATATTTAATAAATATAATAACTCATAATAAGATATTTAAACAATAAAATATTCAAATTTCGTAACATAAATAAATTGTACCTTTTTAATTTTTTTATATCAAATTTTATAACAGAAAAAATTGATTTATAAATTATTTTTTTATGTTTAGTTAATAAAATTAAATTGGATACCAAAAAATAAATAAATAAAAATTTAGACCTAAAAAAAAAAACGTGTGTTGATCTTGTGTCGGAAAAACGTGTCAAAGTGTTGTCCCAAAACATTGAGTACGTGTGTGCATTTTTTTTAAAATTTCTTGTTAGCTATAGACGTTTTAACAAGCTAATGTGGCCATTGTATTCTCGTGTCATCAAGAATTTAACAAATTTAATTCATTAACCCATACAGTTCATTTCGACTATATATCAGTTAAATGTTTTATTGAAGAAAAGGAAGGAATTGGTTATCTACAAAAAAAAAAAAAAAAAATGGCAAGGAATTGGCTCTTCGATGTGCTTATCTAATAAACATTTTCTTTTTTTCACCCAAAGCTTCTTCCTTATTCTGAAAATATACTATTGCCTGATGTAAGTGGCACATCATATTTTTATGCTTCTTGGTTAGCGAGTGCCGCATTTGTTGAAGTAATTTGATTTATGTAAAATTTACTGTGGTTTCTAAAAGTAATTTGAGCTTCTTGTGCGAAATTTTGAACCGAGGACGAGAGAGAAAGGGATTACATGAACAAACTTAAAACACCTTTCACATTGAATTCAACAATTTAAGTGAACAAGATACATAACACATTCCATTGCATCTACATACAGAGTAGTAGCAACCTAGCCAGACACACCAGACAGAAATAACTTCCTAGACTACAAGACACAAATGAACACATCATTTATTTTCCCACATAAAATAAACCCCATAACATGAAATCCCTTAATTTTCTCTCCTCACATTATTCATCTTGTTCTCCCACATAAACTCCATAACATGGAAATCCACTAATTTTTGCTCCTCACAGCATTCATATTGTTGTTGTTGTTGTTGTTGTTCTCTTTGTATCCTGAGCCTTAGACTGAATATCTTGCCCAACTTCCTTTGTCTTCTGCCCTACCTCCTTTGTCTTCTGCCCAACATAACCCGCCACGTCCGCCATGCGCCGCTTCGCCGAGTCCAGCTGCTCTGGCACAGTCCCTTGAGTCTGCCGGATGTAATTCATGAGCCAAGAGAACGAGGACAGCGCAGTCAGCCCACAAGCTCCGGACGTCAAGAAGCCGGCCACGGCGAGACCGATGACAATGGTGGCCGGAAGCAAAACCGGACTGAAGAGGATGAAAAGTGGGGTAGTCACAGCCATCCCGGTAAGGGTTCCAGCAAGGGTAAGTCCGGCAAGTGCAAGCAGCGTGCCACCGACCGGAAGGCCGGCAATGACAGCAAGGATTTGAGAGGTTGATGGACCTTTCTCAGGGAAGAAGGTATTGTTATGGTTGCCACCTTCGTAACGCTGTTGTGTGTTGGCTCCGGTGTCATATCGGTGAGTTGTGTGAACTTGGATTTGCTGTGGTTGTGGTTGTATACGCTCAGCCATGGTTGACGGTGTGACTGTGAATAGAGAGAATGGTGATATAGGTGATGGAAGCTTTTGCAAAGGGACTTGTAAACTAATACAATAGAATACTGAGAAAAGAAGCTAGTAAGAGATTTTCATGGTGTGTGAGGGTGAGGATGAAGTTGTGGTCTTTTATAGAAAAGTGGAGTTGCGGGGTGATGACACGTAGATGTTACATGGTGAGTAGGTGCTTTGCATGAGTAACATGTTTCAATATTGTATCGGTTGTAATATATGGGAATAAAGAGAGAGATATTCTTGCTATTAAAAATCTACTACTAATTCACTATCTATCTAATCATCATTGAATTAAGGAGAAAGAATGTTAAAAATTTCTAAAAAAAGAAAAAATATCGATTCAACAAGTGATTAAATAGGTAATAAATTGGTAGGGAATTTCATGGGCAGTGAAAATATCTCTAGGGAATAAATAGATTCGCATAAGTGGTAGAAAGAAAGCATTCAAACTTTGGTTTGGCGTGGCTTTTTCTGGACTGTGAATGAAGAAACTATTTGCCACGTTACTCTTACACTTTCTGTAGAATTGCTTTGTTGTGCGCAAAGCAAGGAAACAGTTGTGTCTTTGAGCTTGGTTATGCATGTGTATGTCCGTGGGTATCCAATGTGGTCATGCTCATAAACTAGGGGCGAAACGCTTTTAATTTTGGACGTGTGCTATGTTTTTAACCTTTTAATTGTAGGAAGAATATATTGGACTTAAATTGATTGTGCCGAGATTTAAAACTACACAAGCTTTTGACATCTCTAACAAGAGTTTTGCAATTTTAATTAGAGGAGTAAATATTTTTTTTTTCCCTAACAAAAAATACGATCCCCACTTTATTCCCTTACAAAAAGGAAATTAGTCTCGAGGTCCTTAAGAAATTCAAAGTGAATCCACTTTGTTAAAAAATACTAAAATGAGTCCAATTTGAATTTCATAGGGACCAACCAACTAATTTTTTTTTTTTGTAAAGAACTAAAGTGGAGACGGTGTTCTTTGTTAGGGACCAACCAACTAATTTTTTTTGTTAAGAACTAAAGTGGGGACGGTGTTCTTTGTTAGGGACCCAAAATGGTATTTACTCAAAATAAAATTTCCCCGTGATTTTTATATACTTGTCACTACATATTCAAGCTTTTTTTTTTTTGGTGAAAGCTTTTTTTTTTTTTGATAAACCATATTCATGCTTTTACTTATAGTGTGTGTAATTCTTTTTTTTTTAATTGTTGCAAAGAAAATAATAATAACCATAATAATAAATAATTGTGTATATCCTATTATATATATATATATATATATATATATATATATATATATATATGTTTATAATTTCTTGAAAATTAATAGTTAATTAATGAATGTGATCTAACAGTTATAATCTACTGATCACAATTTATTAATTAACTATTAATTTTATATATATATATATATATATATATATATATATATATATATATATATATATATATATATATATATATATATATATATATATATATATATATATATCGAATTGCAATGTTAGTTTGTAATTGGTAGTAATAATTATGTTAGGAATTTTTGGGTTTATATTAACATTTATTTTTTCTTATCATTTATTTTCTCTAACCATTTAAATATTTAGACATGAATTAGTTGCAATTGAAGTTAATCATGATATCTCATCAATAATTACGTTTACAGTTTCAATATTACTAGTAATTAATATCATTTTTCCGTTACAAAACCTTAGTTACATAAGGAAGGTTAACCTAACAAATCAAACCATTCCCACAATCTCTATCATTCCTTGCATTTCTTCATTTTCCTTCTCCTCATTCTTACTTTCTCCCATTCTTCTCGAATTCTATTGCAATGACTTTTCCTCTTCAGTCGCCAATAACACTTTCCTTCATGAATATGTGAAATCAAAAAATGGATGTGGATTCTATGCTTTCAAGATTGATGTCTATGATGGCGTCACATCATCATGATTTTGAATGATGATAACAAACAAATTTGGAGGAGCTAAATGCAAAAAGAAATTAAGAGGTAAGCCACCCATGTCACAAAGGTAATGCAAGTCAAAGAACACAAGTGCCAAAGTGTGCCAACATGGAGCTAAATCCAACCACTCATTGGAATATTGCTTTAGAAATTAGAATATGATTGTAAGGGTATATGGTAATCAGCATTGCATGAGCTCAAGCATATATAGCATTGTATAGTGAAAAAGTGTATGAGATTCATGATTTAAAATGTACAAAATGGATTTGCATGAGCTCAAGCATATATAGCATTGTATAGTGAAAAAGTGTATGAGATTCATGATTTAAAATGTAAAAAATGGATTTGAATGACTTTAATATGATTTGAAATGATAGACATTCATCCATAGTTCACTTACACTTGCTCACTTTGTTACAAATAATTTTGGACTAAGAGAAATCACTTATTGAAGTTTTGTCTTCAAAATGTGTATGAAATGATTTAATTGATGCCTCAAAAATTGATTTAAAAGGTTGTAACATGTTTTTGGGTCACAACCACTTAAGCGCTCTCTTCGAAGGATTTTCACTTAAAGGTAGTGCGCTTTAGCGCTCTCTAGCGCTTTAGCGCACTCCCCAGAACATAAACATATTCCATTGGTGTCATATTACCAACATAAGAAGACACACTCCCATTTCTTGATTTCTCTTGGCACTTAATTGACCAATATATATATTCCATAATTGGCATATCTTGCTATGCACCAAAACATTGGAATGAAACATCTTATGCATGTTACTTAACCCTCAAGCTATTGCTTATTCATTACTTGCATACCAAGTTATCTTTTCTACATAATTTTCTTGCATGCATTAACACTTATACTACTTCTCAAGTGATACGTTGTCTTGCCAATATCTTAGGCACCATATGCTAAAGAAAACATTATCATATCCATGTCTCAAACTTAGCTCTTTCCCAATTTGTATATTTTCTTAATGGTAATATCTCATGGCTTACATGTTTAAGCTTAACATCTCATAACTCATTATTTACCTAGCAATTCTTAAGCATAAGCTCACAAGTACATAACTTGTATCTCAAGTAACATCAACATTTACATTCTCATACATAATATTCATGTACATCATTATGATCTATTACATAACTTCATTACACATTTAAATAATCTCAAATGCATATAAGCCCTATACATGATCTTCTATCAATATACTACAAGACTTACGCAAAATGTGCATCATTAAACTTTAAACTACTCAATTACATCATATCATGAAATTCTTTCAAAAATCTGATTACACTAACATCAAAATAGTAATCAGACATAATATGCTAAACAGTTAAGCTCAATGATGCTCTAACACCATCATTGTTGGTAACTAAAATATAATCATCAACACAGGATGAAATAAAAATTTGAATAAACTAAAGGTCTTTGGAGGATCACTCAATCTTATAGTTCACATCATGTGCCTCAGCAGTAAAATAAGCATAACATATCATACATAATCTCATCTCATATCATATCATCTCATATAAAACTTCTAAGAGATTTCCACCCTTTTGTGGATCTTAGGTATCTGGCCCTAAGAAGTTTCCCGTCAAGCTAGCTCCAAGAGAAGTCCATAAAGTATGGTCATTTCAAGAGAAAATTGTGTCCCTTAGGCATTATGCCCCAAAGAAAGTCCATACATGCAATATACTTTCAAGAGATTTCTTCGACTCTTAGATATATGATCTCAAGGAGTTCCTCAAGGACTCGCTCAAAGGAAAGTAACTGCATACATATATAAATCTACTGGCCAAAGATACATCTTAACATACATACATAACATCATTCATAATGATCATTATCAAACTCATAATGTATCATACAATGTTCTAATACTACAATGCACATTCATCACTTAACCATTACTCCCAAAAGAACATGGTTGAACAAATAGAAGGATTAACCCTATGATCCAGAAGTTTACCCTTTTACAGACTTTCATTCCAAACTTTTCTCTACCTCAAAGAGAGAATATCACCAACCTTCACTCTAGGATAATCTATTCCAGAAGTGTGCAGGTGATCATCAATACATATACCATATAAAACATCAAGTCATAGGCTAGAATCTCATTATAGTACTCAATCATGAACTTACCTTTTCTTTTTGGGTTCTAGAGATTAGGTCTCCATCTAAATATAAATCCAATGGATGCTCCTCTACCAAGGTATCACTTGGCTCATCTCTACATCACCAATAATATAAAACCAACCATTAAAATATAACAAAACCTCATAATTTTTGAAGTTACTGTTCATGCAAATCTTAGATTTATCAAAACTTCCTGAAAACTTGAAATAAGTGAAGTTTACTCACCATATAACTTAAGAATATAACAAATGGCCTGGCCTACAAAAGGCCTGGCCTGCCCTGGCCTACGATTGTGGATGAGCCTATTTATAAATAAGTTAAAATGCCTGGCCTTTTAGCCTGTATGTTTAATATTTAAATAAAAAATATTTTATTTATTTATTTATATATTGTAAAAGTTAGATAACTTAACCTAATATTTAATATTTATTTGTTGTCATGAATTTTTATAATCTGTGTTCTTGTTAAAAAATTTGTAATAGAATTTTAATAATTTAGACCCAAACTATAAAATATTGTTTAATGAATGAGATATTTCATTTTTCTTTTAAATTTAATTTTGAACATGGTAGGCCTAAAAGGCCTCATAGGCCATGTAGGCTTTTTATTTTTTAATAACAGGGCAGACTTGGCCTTTAAATTAAGCCTTTGATAGGCTTATAGGCCAGATAGGCTCAGCATTTTTTTGTGTAGGCCTAGGCCATGAAGGCCAAAGCCTGACCCGGCCTGGCCTAATTACACCCCTATTTGCAACCTTCAACTAGGTGTAGCACTCACCAAACGCCAAAGATCACAAATCTCTCAAAACTTCAGAACAGATTATCTTTCTTTACAAAGCTTCTCTTTTAGAAATATTTGGTGGGTTTTGATGTCTATTGAATTCTAAGCAACTTTGATGTTGGAAGAAAATGATTTCATGAACTATATAGCTCAAGTTAGGTTTTCAAGCTTTTGGCTATGGAAGTTTTTCTCCCAAATTTCACTAAGTGTCGATGGAAAGTGTAACACCCCCAAAATTTTAACAATTTATAATAACATAAAATTTCTAAAATCATAAATAACGGTGAAATTTAAATTAACCAAATTTGGGAAATGTTACCACCGCACTTGTACTATGGACAAGTGTAAAGCGAAATTTATTACATTAAAATAAAATCAAAGACTAAAGTTTAACCAAAGGAAATATATTTTATGCATTTATTACATCTCATAAAATCTCTAAACTTAGGAACTAGCTAGAAATATCTGAGTCGTTATCCTCACTGCCCACAACTAGCCCCATTCTTTGCAACCTGTTTCACTGAAAATCTGCTCCCTCGAAGGATCATTGCAGCCAAATAACCACAAACACAAATAGTCAGCAAAGCTGGTAATCCCAATCCAATATACAAAAATAACTCATAATAATCAAATCAAGTAATATAACTCAAAAATTCAAATCAAGTATCAACTCGTTATTAATCATATTAATCTTTATTTAATCCATTTAGTGGGAGGAGAACCATGTTAGATCCGGAAAACCTTGTTGCCAGCCATGTATAATCAAAATTGGCCATATCAAATCTTAGTGTGCACACATCTTCCCAAAGTTGCTACTAGTACCTCGAGAAACCCTATTGCCAGATACCACCTTGGGAAGAAGGGAAAACATCATTGTCACATCATGTAATATCGAAGGTATAAAGTCCAAAGGTTGTGTTCATCACTTTCAAGAGGTACCATCCCAAAGGCTATCTTCCCACTATTATTTATTACAATCACACACAATCAATAAAATTCAATCTTGTCACAATCCTTATAATTGGAAAATTTCATCAAATATTTTCATAATTTCCACATCAATTTAATCAAGAGTATAATTTCCAAATTCGATTTTTCAAGAATATCATAATTTCCAAATCCATCATAATTTTCAAATCAATTATCCAAGTATATCATAATTTTCATATTCAACATCTATAAGAGTAAAACCTAAATCCAATCATCATATCATAATTTTTCAAATCATAATTCAAATATTCACATCTATTAGAGTAAAGCCAAAATCCAATAATTAATCCAATTAATTTCTAGAGGTTAAAATAATTTAATTTAAATACGTTACGGGTTACATATAATATATGAAAATATCCTAAAATTTGCCAAGGATTAAGATTATATTTAACAAATTTAATATAAAATTATCCTACCACCCAGAGGATCACGTATACAAAATTTCATCTAAAATTAATTTAAGATTCCCTAAGGATCAGGATTACCTAGTCTCCATGTTTGATGACTTCTAGGAGGGAAAATGATTAGAGAAGGAAAGCACAGTCATTAACTAGAAAAATAATACCAAAATAAAAATTTGAATTAAGAAGAAAGAGATTTGGTTTGGTTAGGTTAAGTCCCTATTTATAGCTGAAGTTTTATAACTGAGATATTAATTATGGTAATGTCAAAAGTATTCATACTTATTTCAATCATTGAAACTGTAGGTAACATCAATGGTCATCATAATTACGTTAATTATCCTTAATATATTGTAATGGTCACATTTAAATGAAAATAACTGTTCATATTACCAATTAATTGAAAACTAATACCACTAACATTCAATGTTAACCAAATATATTAATGTTTATAACACCACTTTATGCTAAACCCAACATGTCTAGCATGATATATTATACACATAAGGTTACACACTATTATTATTATTATTGGGTTATAACAAAAAGAATCAAATCTTGATGGTGAAGTGTTCTAATTGCTTATGATTTATTCACTTAATCAGGTTTTACTTAAAAGTCAACAAAAGCAACTTGATTGTTTACTCATTTAACCTTGCTTTCTTATTTCGTTTTCTTCTAGCCACGAATTAACATTTAAACATGTGATTAACTCATAAACATCATAAATTAGTTTTTCACTAATTAGTCTCAAAGCTTCATGTGACTTTTACATATTTGTGTTTTTACCCAAAAACTTACAGTAATTGCACTTTTATCTGAAAAGTGGCTTATATCTCATAATTAGATTTCTTATCCAATTACTCTCTTTAAGACATGGAAAAACTCCTACCTATTCATCATACATCTTCAGGACTATAAATGACTATATTTCGTTGGAATCAGTACAAAAAGCACGGCATGTCATTTCGTGACATTCATTAAAATCTCCTAAAGAAAATAAATTCCCAATTTTACAACATAATTTTGAAACGTAACAAAATTTCCCCTAAACCCCTCTATGCAAACTCATTACTTTAGGGCCTGTTTGGTAGCATAAATGTTTTAAATTATATGGGAAAATAACACTGGGTTTCCCAAAATGCTGTGTTTGGTATCAGCAAATAAAAAAAATTCCCGCAAATTTTTTATCCCGAATTTGTTTGGCCTGTGTAAAATAGCATTCAATATCCAAGATAAAAATTCCACATATTTGTTGGCATTTTTGGTTGCCCGGAGAAAAGGAAAAAGAAGCACAAACTTTGTTACCAAATTATCCTTGAGATTGCTACCTTGTTAAGATAGAGAACAATGGACTGTACTTTATCAAAAAATAAAGGTGGGGTTATTTTTGTAAAATAAACCCACATTCCCAATAATATTTCATTATGAACCAAATATAGATTCAGTAAACTTAACCAAATAATCCAAGGAAAATTTGCACCTACCAAACAACTTTTTGATAACATTCCAGTAAAATATATTTCCAACTACATTCCGGTAATAATTATTTCTCAGATAAAAAAATTCTCATTTACCAAACGCCCCCTTAGGGGTTTTTCTTTGTCCTGCAATGTAAACACCATGAGAAAAACATATTGTAGACGCAATGGCTTCGTTGCATCTGGATTAACTTCCCCTCAACTTTTTTTTCTTTTCACAAATCAAAATAAGAAATTGTCATTGCAACCACCACTATCGAACTAGTAAGGGTTCAATCCACACATTGTTGAAACAATTTAATGATGCCTAAAGGCTTCACCGATAAGAACCCTATGTTCAGGATACTCGAGGCGGAGTTTAAAATTAAGGTTATTCCATAATAATTTGAATAGGAATTAAAATATAAGTGCATATTTGATTTCAATATTTATTTATAAGTAAAAAATTTGTTTTTAGATGTATAAGATCAGGTTTCAAGTAAGTTATCCGCTTGCACATGTGCTTGATCCGCCTGCACATGCGCATGATTTTGGAATTTATATGGGTTATTTTCCTGTTTAAGATGTATTACAATTGCAATACTAAGAACCCATCCTGGGCTTTGGTTACGTATGAGATCTTCATCTGCTCATCATAATCTCGGTGTGCGCATTAGCTTGATGAGGCAAGTTGTTGGCTTTTCTGTTTAAATGGTGGATTTGGTTGAAGATTTTCTTGGCGGGAAATGTTTGTGAGTTTTTTAATTTTATTGTGAGATTGATTTTGTATTTATAATATCCTGAATAATTAAATTGAATAATTGGGAGTTAATTAATGATTAAAAGAAATTGATTAGATTGAAAATCTAATTATGAGAATAAAGTCACTTTTCGAGACAAAAGTTCCAACATGAAATGTACTTGAAATTATCTTAGGATTATAATAACCCTAAATGAATAATTAGGAATTATTTGTGATAAAATGGTGTAATTGGATAAAAATATAATTTTGAGATTTTAGTCACCTTTTGGGGAAAATGTGAATAGTAGAAGTTTAAGAGTAAAAATACAATTGAAAACTTGGAAATGAACTAGTGAAAGTTTAATTATGGACATTGGTGAATATGGAAATCATGACTAGGTGATTGGATGTTGGATTAGTGGAAGGTTTAAGTGGGGGTAAAATGGTAATTGACTTGGTTGAAAATGTTGACTTTAGTCAAAAGCTTGGTTTAAGTTCGATTAAGACTTCATTAAGTCATTTTAAGCTTCTTCTCCTTCATGCTTCTCCAAGGAAAATCGAGACCTCCATTGTTTGAGAGCTTGAAAACTCACTTTGACTTGTTGTCATCCAAACTCTTAGCTTGAGGAATGAAAAAGTGATTAATTTTCTATAATGATCAAAACCCATAAGAGAGATAGCAATGAAAATCATAGTTAGAAGATCTCCCTTCTTAAAAGAGTATTTTTAGTGAAGGAGTGTTGTTTGGCCTGCATTAAAGCTAGGAAAGCATTCCTAGGATCATTTTGAGTTGATTTATGGTAAAAAACTCTCACATTCTTTAAGTTTGATGATGATTTGAATATTGAAATTTCTTGAAAAACGTTGTTGAGATGATGGTGTTAGAACTTGATTTGGGCTTAGTGTATGCTGGAAAGATTGTTGGTGAGCGGAAATAATTGGTGAAAAAATGTTTAAACTAACATTTTGGTCACCTTTGGTTTTGGCCAAAAATATATACATGAATAATTGTGATTTTCATGTAATTTCAGGAGGGTGATATAGCTTTAAGAGCAAAAGATACAAAAATAGGGAAAGTGAGAATCTGTTTATCTGATATGAAAACCTATAAAATTGATTTTTATTCTTATCCATTTTTTGAACTTCAACCTTGGGGCTGATAAAGATAGGAGAAATTCAATTGGCTTTCAAATTTCGTTTCCCGAGTAAGCTTAATCTCTATCTCATGTACATATTGCTCAAGCTTCATGAATATCATTTTGCTAAACCATTGTCTCCGACTCAGTTACATGGGTTAAGGAAACAAATGTTATTCTTGTCTTATAAAATTTGAGTAAAAATCCCCAATAGGAATAGAGGTGTTTGAATACGTGCTAGATTCTAACGAAATCATGTGGAGCATGCGAAGAGCTAGAGCTGATTTTAAAAGGATTAACATTTTGGTGAGTGATTCGTTAGCCTTATACACTAAATTTGATAAGATATGCAACTGGGAGAATCCTATTTCAACACTTATAACAATTACATTAGTTCTCACACTTCTCTATATTGAGATTTGGTACGCTCAATGTTTGCTGCCTCTAATGATTTCTTGTCTTGTGGGTATATGCTCTGGCAACATCAAAAGAAGCCAAGAAAACTATCTCATGTAAATTTGGAATTGTCTCATGAATACACATCAAGTGTTGATGAATTAGAAGAAGAGTTTGATCCAATTCCATCAAGATTAGGAGACAACATTATAAGGAATAGATATAATCGATTAAGAATCATCACAGGAAAATATGTAGTACTGATGGGTGACTTTGCTACTATCGGAGAGAGACTACAGTCTCCTTTGAGCTTACAGGATCCGACAACTACAATGCTTATTATGATTGTTTTTCTGATAATAGGGTTTCTGACTTTATGGCTTCCCCTTTCGTTGAGTTCTAGTGTTGTAATTGTATGGTTGGCTTATTTGCTAATAAATCATCTAGTAGTTCGGTCACCCAACTCTAGTAGGATTTATAACTGCGTAAGTAGGATGCCTTCAAGATTAGATTGCATGATATAGAAGTGGGAACTTTTTTTTTTTGGTTGCCGGTAATATAACCCCTCAAATATTTAAATGTGTATTTTAATATTATAATGAGAAATTAGAATGGATGGATTAGTGAAAATCCGTGAATTATGGTCAAAATGGGCAAAAAGGGCAAAATGGTAATTGACCAGCCGTGTATTCTGAGGCATAAATACTGAGTTAGAGATTATATATGACAATGATAATGCTGGAAATGGAATCATGGCGGAAAATTGAGTGAATAGGCAAATTTGGGAAAAATTGATGAATAGTGGTTTTTAAGTGTTAAATACCGTGGTGTGAGTGTACCGTTAGGTGTGAAATTTTTATCAATATTTTGGAGAAATAAAAATATGTCATGGACTGGAAAAATATGTAGATTAAGAATTTATGATTGGAATTTTTATCGGGATTAAATTTAGATCGCGTGTGGGACCCGTGGGACCAAAATCCACTTGGCCCCACACCCTCCCCACGCCTTCCTCCCTCTTTTTCTTCTTCCCTTCCCGTGAAACCCACCATTTCTCTCAAAACACACCCATTTCATCTCTTCTTTGCCATTTCCTCATTTCTTCACCAAATCTCTTGATTTTGGTGTTGAAATCTATTGTAAACAACCTTCTAGATCCATTGGTGACACTTACAAGCCTTGAATCCATCTCTTTGCTGCGTTTTTTGGCCAAGACAGATCCGACCCATTGGTGTTCTTGGAGTTTCTTGGAGCTTTTGGTCTTCCTTTGACTTAGTGGAGCCTTGGTGGTGTTCATACACTAGATTATGAGTATACTTGTGGTATTTTTGTGCTTGATTTTGTAGATCTAGGAATTTATGCTCTAAGTCTTTAATTTTAGATGTGTGATGATAGAGAGTCCAAATGGAAAAATGCTATTAGATGAAAAGGCCTTAGAATCATGCTTGTAAGCTAGAAATGCTATGATAATTTTTGGTGAAAAAGTTAGGTTTTTAACTTAGGAAAATTTGAGGAATTTTCATGAAAATTGAGGTTTGGTGTAATTTGGATTTGATGATTG
Organism: Gastrolobium villosum; assembly: GCA_032173675.1. NCBI lineage: Eukaryota > Viridiplantae > Streptophyta > Magnoliopsida > Fabales > Fabaceae > Gastrolobium > Gastrolobium villosum. The sequence continues at coordinate 57,779 of JAVKPL010002635.1, read as the reverse complement.
TTGTAGGGTGCCTCACACGGACGTGATTGTGAAAGGTTGATTTGGAGCATACGTTTGGAACGGATTTGCTCGTCTTGAGGTAAACCCTTGGAACTTGGGTTTAATCCCTTGTGTGCTCCACCAACACCTAGTGGAAGGTTGTGGTTGGATTATGTGTTTATGGCATTGTGTGATTATGTGCTTGTATGCATATTGCTTGGATTGTGTGAAAATTGTTTGGTCACTGGCCAGTTGATGTGTGTTGGGTTTGGACATCCGCTGGATCATTTTGTGACGGAATGCCAGTTGGGTATGCCGTGGGGTCGACTCTGGGAGCGACACCAGGATGAACCAAACGTGGGACATCCGCCGGATAGGGCTCATGAGGAGTTCCGGTTGGGTTTTGCCATGGAGTCTTCTCAACCATGGGAGAGGCGCCAGGATTGTCTCGGGAGTTATATGATGGAGTCCTTGAACGTAATCCAATTGTGGATGTTCTCGGGTTGTCTCCAGTTGGTGGTGATATTGTATTGCATGCATATTATATGATGTCATATTTGCACATTGAGTGAGCCATGGAGTGGAGAGAGCCTCTAGCTCCATTGGTTTACTGAGATATATTTGTATATCTCACCCCGTGTTTGGGGGACCACATTTCAGGTCACTATGAGCCGGGAGGAGCTTCGGGCAAGAAGCCCGCTTAGTGGACTGTGGATTGCATAGGGTGCATGGAGCTTTCATGATATTTTGGAGGAGTCTATGGAGTGCACATAGCATGACATTAGTATTTTGAGACTTAGGTCATGAACATATTGCATGATGTTATTTCCATGCTTTTTGTAGTGTTCATGATGGTGTACTAAGTCTTGTTTATTGCTTATTATTCATGACATGGATAATTGTATATTTTGAGTGAGCATGGGACTTGTCCATAGCCACATCCATTGCACTTGAAGTCTTGATGATTATGTTGTAAAATGGTCCATATTTGTTGTAAAATGGCCATTACATTGAGGACTTTGTAAATGATGTATGATTTAATGAAAATGCATGATGGAAGGGCCTAGAGCCTACATTAGGATGTGTTTAAGTGTTGTGTGGAGTACTAAGGGGTTAGGGATGGATTACACAACTCTTTTTGGGTTGAAAATGCTGTATTCTGTCACTTTTACTGCATAGTAATCGATTACCCAAGCATGGTAATCGATTACCATGCAACAGAGGACGAAAAATATGCTTCTGTCTCCACTGGTAATCGATTACTGAGGATTGGTAATCGATTACCAAGTGAGGTAATCGATTACCCAATCTTGGTAATCGATTACCAGAACAGAGGATGTCAAATTTTAGCTACTGCCTCATTTTTGACAGGTGGTAATCGATTACCACCCACTGGTAATCGATTACCACAGTGTAATTTTCGAAAATTCAGGTTTTTCTAGACTAAAAGAAAGGGGCTTAACTTGGTGGGTAGAACTCCAAATGATACGTGGTTTGAAACCACGCGTAGATAACGTAAAGGACTATAACATGGTAAAACGTGAGAGTAAAATGGTGAGTTTAAATGAATTGAATAAAAAGAAAGATTAGTGATGTTAGTAAAATGTATGATTCCGCGAATTGCATTTATAATTATAGTGTTGTTTTAATTGATTACGGAAAAAGTTATTGTTATGAAAAGGAATATGATAAAAGAAACAAAGTTGCCCGTAATTTAATTAATCCAATTACTGTGATTGTAACTGCGCTTAATATCATAATCAATGTTAACAATACCGGTGTACAACGGGCTGTTACATTTTATGGTATCAGAGCAGTTTTGTGAGGGAAACTCTGATTGTGTGTGTTTGTATCTTGTGTGCCATAGCTATCTGTGAACTATTTATGATTAATGTATATGTGATTCCCTAGTGTGGGTCTGATCAACTCATTCCTTTGTGTTACATGTACAGATATCATGAGTAGGGCGCGTGGTCGCCGTGGGGCATGTGGTGCAGGTCCTTTGCCACCGGATTCGGTCACTGCAGTTCTGAATGCTCTGCAGGCGGAGACGGCTGCGAATAGAAACATGACTGAAAACCTGATGAAGACTAATCAGGATATGATGCAGGCCTTTATGGCTGAGATGAGGGCCGATAGAGATCGTCCTAGGAGGGATAATTCACCTCCACACACGACTACGGTGACTCCTACACCGACGCCATCTGTTACTCCTCAACAGGGGGAGAGTGGGGCTAGTCACCACACTGGTGAGGCTAGTCATCATACTACTGACCCTAGCTATGTTCCTGATCCGTCATCTGTTGCCCAATCCACTGGGGCTGCGGGACAGGTGCTTGATAATGCTGATGATGAGCGTAGGCTCATATCTTTTAGGAAACATAAGCCACCCGCATTTCTGGGGTCAAGGGACCCAAAGGAGGTTACTGCTTGGTTGAGGGGAATGGATAAGATTTTCCAAGTGATGAGATGCCAAGATCCGCAGAAATTGTTGTATTCGGTTTATATGCTGGAGGGTGATGCCCAGGAGTGGTGGGACAATGTGTCTCGCCCATATGTTATTCAGGGTGAGGTTATTTCTTGGACGATGTTCGAAGGTCTGTTTCATGAAGAATACTTTCCCCGTGATGTTCGGGAGGCAAAGCAAGGTGAGTTTGATAGCCTTGTACAGGGAGTCATGACCGTGGATGCCTATGTGGCAAAATTTAATGAACTTGTGAAATTTGCAAATTATGGAGGTACTCTACCTACTCCGGAGTTCTTGTCAGCTAAATTTCAAAGAGGGCTGAATGAGAAGATTTCTAAGAGAATGTCAAACACTGCGGTGAGAAACTTTGCTGACTTGGTGACCCAATGCAAGAGGGTCGAGACTGTTTATGGAAGGTATCCGAAATCTGATTCGGCAAAAGAGCAAGATGTTAAGAGGACACCTGGTCCTTCTGGTAATACTAATAGAGGAGGCTTCAATAATAATAATAGGGGTAGGGGGTTGCATGTGAGGCAGCCTCCTGGACAGTTCAAGAGGGGTGGAAACACTGGTGGTGGTGGTGCTGCGGACAGATATTTTATCCCACAATGTGGGAAGTGCAGGAAATACCACAAAGGTGTATGTGGTGCTGGTCCGTCGGCTTGTTTTAAATGTGGTCAGAATGGCCACTTTGCTAGAAATTGTCCATCTTCTTCGGGGCAGGCTGCGAATCTGCAGGCCTTGCCGACCGCGACTACTACTGCTACTCCTACTGCTGCTGTTCCTACGATGGGACGAGTATATACTACGAATGCGCAACATACTGAAAAGGCTCCGAATTTGGTAAAAGGTATAATCTTCCTCTCTAATGTTGATTTGTCTGTGTTGTTTGATTCGGGAGCAACACATTCTTTTGTGGCGGACTATGTGGCTAAGGCGTTGGACTTAAAGGTAACACGAATGGTTCCTCCGATGCGTATTACTACCGCTACAGGAGAGGTTAGTGAATCGTCTTGGATTTGCGAAGATGTGAAGTTCACCTATTTAGGCAGGGGTTACACCATTGATTTAATTATCTTACCCCTGGCCTCTGTCAATTTGATTTTGGGGATGGATTGGTTGTCTCGGAACTGCGCAATGATTGATTGCTGCGGAAAGAGGTTGTTGCTATCTCACGAGAGGCCGTCTGTTTGTCCGTCCTTGTATTTGTCTGTTAGTCAAACTGTGAAAGCCTTGAAGGCTGGAGATCTGGGTTATGTCCTTTTGGGCGGATTGGTGGGTGATAAAAAGGAGGAGATTTCTTCTATTCCGGTTGTTAATGAGTTTGAGGATGTATTCCCTGATGAGATACCGGAATTTCCGCCTGAGAGAGAGATTGAATTCTCGGTTGACCTATTGCCTGGTGTGGGGCCGATCTCCTTGGCTCCATACCGGATGTCGCCACTGGAGTTGGCCGAGTTGAAGAAACACATTGAAGAATTATCTGCAAAGGATTTTATTAAGCCGAGTGTGTCTCCGTGGGGAGCACCGGTTATATTTGTGAAGAAAAAGGATGGTAGCATGAGATTGTGCACTGACTACCGACAGTTGAATAAAGTGACTATTAAGAACCGGTACCCGTTGCCTCGCATTGATGATTTATTAGATCAATTGAGGGATGCTTGTGTGTTTTTGAAGATCGATCTCCGGTCCGGATATCACCAGATTCGGATTAAACCGGAGGATGTACCTAAAACAGCTTTCCGATCCAGATATGGACATTTTGAATATCAAGTGATTCCTTTTGGGCTTACTAATGCCCCTGCGGTGTTCATGGATTATATGAACCGCATCTTTAAACCGTATTTGGACCAGTTCGTGATTGTATTTATTGATGACATCTTGATCTATTCCAAGAGTAAAGAGGAGCACATTGACCATTTGAGGACTGTGTTGCAGGTGTTGAAAGATAAGAAGTTATATGCTAAACCGTCTAAGTGTGAATTCTGGTTGTCTGAGGTGCAATTTTTGGGTCATGTTATTTCTGCAAGCGGTGTTGCAGTGGATCCAAGCAAGATTGAAGCGGTAAGCGACTGGGAACGACCTAAGACTGTGACTGAGATTAGAAGTTTTCTGGGGCTTGCTGGTTATTATCGCCGATTTATACAGGGATTTTCTGCAATGGTTCTACCGTTGACTCGATTGACACGAAAGGATACTCCTTTTGTGTGGACCCAGGAATGTGAGGACTGTTTTCTGCTACTTAAAGAGAAATTGACCACTGCTCCGGTGTTAACTCTACCTGATCCGGAGGGTGAGTTTGTTTTATATTGTGATGCTTCTAAGAAAGGTTTAGGGAGCGTACTGATGCAGGAAGGAAAAGTGATTGCTTATGCGTCTAGGCAGTTAAGGCCGCATGAAGAGAATTATCCGACGCACGACTTGGAACTGGCTGCTATAGTGTTTGCCTTGAAAATCTGGAGGCACTTTCTGTATGGGATGAAATTTGCTGTGTTTAGCGACCATAAAAGCTTGAAATACTTGTTTGATCAGAAGGAGCTGAATATGAGACAGCGTAGATGGGTTGAATTTTTAAAAGATTATGACTTTGAGCTGAAATACCACCCGGGAAAGGCTAATGTTGTGGCAGATGCATTGAGTAGGAAGTCTGTTAATTTATCTCATATGATGATGTGGGACAATGAAGTGATTGAGCAATTTCGTGACATGAAAATAACGGATTTCTTTGCAGGAAGAATGTGTGATATGGAGTTGACTCGGATTGAAAACGAGCTGCACGAGAAGATTAAAGAGACTCAGATTCGCAATGAAAGTATAAAATATTTGAAAGGCCAGAGTGGCATATCTGTTAATGAACAGGGATTGTTGTTATATCAGGGCAGGATTGTTGTGCCCAAGGAACTTGCAGAGGAAGTTATGACGGAGGCCCATAAGGGTCAATATGCTATCCACCCAGGTGCCACAAAAATGTACCAAGATTTGAAAGTTAAGTTCTGGTGGCCTGGGATAAAAAGGGATGTTGCTGAATACGTGTCTAAGTGCTTGGTGTGTCAAAAAGTGAAAATAGAGCATCAGAAACCTGCTGGATTACTTCAGCCGCTGGATATACCAGAATGGAAATGGGAGAGTATTTCGATGGATTTTGTTGTTGGATTGCCGCGAACTCAAGCTGGTTACGATTCGATTTGGGTTATTGTGGACCGACTTACGAAGTCTGCACATTTTCTACCAGTACGAGTGGATTACACCACAGAGAAGTTGGCTACGTTGTATGTAAAGGAGATTATTAGACTCCATGGGATACCGATTAGCATTGTTAGTGATCGGGACCCGAAGTTTACTTCACGCTTTTGGGGAGCTTTGCAGCAGGCTTTTGGCACTCAGCTTCGACTGAGCACCGCGTATCACCCACAGACTGATGGTCAGACTGAGAGGACCATACAGACACTTGAGGATATGCTGAGAGCTTGCACATTGGAACAGGGTAATGCTTGGGATAAGTACTTACCATTGGTGGAGTTTTCTTATAATAACAGTTTTCATTCCAGTCTGGGTATGGCACCGTATGAGGTTTTGTATGGCAGGAGGTGTCGTACGCCCACTTGTTGGACTGAGGTAGGCGATAAAGAAAGATTTGGTCCGGATTTTGTGCAGGAAACAACGGTGCAAATTGAAATGATCAGAGAAAAATTGAAACAGGCACAGAATCGGCAGAAAAGCTACTATGACAATAAGCATAGACCGCTGGAGTTTGAGGAAGGTGACCACGTTTTTGTACGGTTATCTCCGGTCACAGGTGTTGGCCGTGCGTTGGGTGTGAGGAAGCTGAGTCCACGGTTTATTGGGCCGTATCAAATTATGAAAAGAGTAGGATTGGTGGCCTATCAGCTTGCCTTACCCCCTCAGTTGTCCAATCTACATGATGTTTTTCATGTGTCGCAGTTGCGACGTTATGTTCCGGATGAATCACATGTGGTGATGCCGGATAATATTGAAATCAGGGAGAACTTGAAGACTCCCATAGGTCCGATTGCAGTATTGGATCGCAGTGAAAAGAGATTGAGAAGTAAAGTTATTCCCATGCTGAAGGTTCAGTGGGAAGGCCGCACACCTGAGGAGGCTACTTGGGAGCGGGAGGACGAGATTCTCCGGCTGTATCCTGAGTTAGCGAGCAGGTATGATTTAATTTTGCAGAAAAAATTTCTAAAAGGTGGGGTGAATATAACACCTCAAATATTTAAATGTGTATTTTAATATTATAATGAGAAATTAGAATGGATGGATTAGTGAAAATCCGTGAATTATGGCCAAAATGGGCAAAAAGGGCAAAATGGTAATTGACCAGCCATGTATTCTGAGGCATAAATACTGAGTTAGAGATTATATATGACAAAAATAATGCTGGAAATGGAATCAGGGCGGAAAATTGAGTGAATAGGCAAATTTGGGAAAAATTGATGAATAGTGGTTTTTAAGTGTTAAATACTGTGGTGTGAGTGTACCGTTAGGTGTGAAATTTTTATCAATATTTTGGAGAAATAAAAATATGTCATGGACTGGAAAAATATGTAGATTAAGAATTTATGATCGGAATTTTTATCGGGATTAAAATTAGATCGCGTGTGGGAACCGTGGGACCAAAATCCACTTGGCCCCACACCCTCCCCACGCCTTCCTCCCTCTTTTTCTTCTTCCCTTCCCGTGAAACCCACCATTTCTCTCAAAACACACCCATTTCATCTCTTCTTTGCCATTTCCTCATTTCTTCACCAAATCTCTTGATTTTGGTGTTGAAATCTATTGTAAACAACCTTCTAGATCCATTGGTGACACTTACAAGCCTTGAATCCATCTCTTTGCTGCGTTTTTTGGCCATGACAGATCCGACCCATTGGTGTTCTTGGAGTTTCTTGGAGCTTTTGGTCTTCCTTTGACTTAGTGGAGCCTTGGTGGTGTTCATACACTAGATTGTGAGTATACTTGTGGTATTTTTGTGGTTGATTTTGTAGATCTAGGAATTTATGCTCTAAGTCTTTAATTTTAGATGTGTGATGATAGAGAGTCCAAATGGAAAAATGCTATTAGATGAAAAGGCCTTAGAATCATGCTTGTAAGCTAGAAATGCTATGATAATTTTTGGTGAAAAAGTTAGGTTTTTAACTTAGGAAAATTTGAGGAATTTTCATGAAAATTGAGGTTTGGTGTAATTTGGATTTGATGATTGTTGTAGGGTGCCTCACACGGACGTGATTGTGAAAGGTTGATTTGGAGCATACGTTTGGAACGGATTTGCTCGTATTGAGGTAAACCCTTGGAACTTGGGTTTAATCCCTTGTGTGCTCCACCACACCTAGTGGAAGGTTGTGGTTGGATTATGTGTTTATGGCATTGTATGATTATGTGCTTGTATGCATATTGCTTGGATTGTGTGAAAATTGTTTGGTCACTGGCCAGTTGACGTGTTTGGGTTTGGACATCCGCTGGATCATTTCGTGACGGAATGCCAGTTGGGTATGCCGTGGGGTCGACTCTGGGAGCGACACCAGGATGAGCCAAACGTGGGACATCCGCCGGATAGGGCTCATGAGGAGTTCCGGTTAGGTTTTGCCATGGAGTCTTCTCAACCATGGGAGAGGCGCCAGGATTGTCTCGGGAGTTATATGATGGAGTCCTTGAACGTAATCCAATTGTGGATGTTCTCGGGTTGTCTCCAGTTGGTGGTGATATTGTATTGCATGCATATTATATGATGTCATATTTGCACACTGAGTGAGCCATGGAGTGGAGAGAGCCTCTAGCTCCATTGGTTTACTGAGATATATTTGTATATCTCACCCCGTGTTTGGGGGACCACATTTCAGGTCACTATGAGCCGGGAGGAGCTTCGGGCAAGAAGCCCGCTTAGTGGACTGTGGATTGCATAGGGTGCATGGAGCTTTCATGACATTTTGGAGGAGTCTATGGAGTGCACATAGCATGACATTAGTATTTTGAGACTTAGGTCATGAACATATTGCATGATGTATATTTCGAAAATTCAGGTTTTTCTAGACCAAAAGAAAGGGGCTTAACTTGGTGGTAGAACTCCAAATGATACGTGGTTTGAAACCACGCGTAGATAACGTAAAGGACTATAACATGGTAAAACGTGAGAGTAAGATGGTGAGTTTAAATGAATTGAATAAAAAGAAAGATTAGTGATGTTAGTAAAATGTATGATTCCGCGAATTGCATTTACAATTATAGTGTTGTTTTAATTGATTACGGAAAAAGTTATTGTTATGAAAAGGAATATGATAAAAGAAAAAAAGTTGCCCGTAATTTAATTAATCCAATTACTGTGATTGTAACTGCGCTTAATATCATAATCAATGTTAACAATACCGGTGTACAACGGGCTGTTACAGGTAATGGGGTGACATTGATGTAAACACACTCTGGGCACCGGCGGACCCACACTTGTGCAAGTGTGGACAAGTGCAGATACAAATGGTACATTATTTTATTTTTATTTTGTTTCTTGTTTTCACTAGTTTTTTTTCAAATTTTTAAATTATTAATAAAAATATACCATTTAACAATGACAGTAAAAGCAAATCAAATGTACTTAAAGCTTATATAATCCATTTCTTTACTTTATATATATATATATATATATATATATATATATATATATATATATATGATTAAATTAAGAAAATCATATAGAACAAATGATATTTTCACTTCTTATAACTTGTTTTTTTTATTATAAATGATGACATTAAGGTTTGAACCTATATCCTTATATAACTTTTGATCACTACTTTTTTATGTTAAGTTGAAGTTTTCTTTACTTGTTTATATTCTTTTGTTTTTTAATGGATTTATAAATAAATAAAATTTCTTGGGTCCATCACTGACTCTGGATGCTCTCTTTTTTTATAGTTATTACTTTTTTATTTTATTTTCTCGCCAATCAAATTGTCATTTTCATTCTTTGGTTGTGATATGTTTAGAATATATCTACTTCCATTATTCTTTAACAGTATTCTTATATGGATGATATGAGTAAGTTTTATTTATTATTAATTTACTTCTCATATGATTAGAAGTCGTAATATATTTTAGCTCTGTTAAGACGTAAGTATAGTCACACTGTTGATATTTTGGGCTTCATGTATTAGTGTTCTTTTATTAGTGTGTATTACACCATGGAATTTTCAGCTTTATGATCTTGTTCTGATAGACGGAGAAGTTTAGTGCGTTACGCCAAATTAATAACAGTTGAATATTCGGGAATCACAAATTCATTAATTAATTAATTTGAAGAATCATTTTAAATTATTCAATCGGAAGATAGCTTATGAAATTCTTTAATTATGATTTTTTTTTACTATAGATTACCAATTCAATTCAGTGGGATCTTTCATTCACATTTTTTTTCCATCAAGAGGACTATGCAATTCTGTTTTACTATACCTGAAGGATGGCAAGTGTAATTTACCCTATCAAGCAAATATGGGATACTTGGATAATATTTTCAAGTAGAGTGACATATCATGGTTTACACCCGTGGATCTTTTTAAGGAACACTCCATGGGATAAAGATTTTCTAGCCCTCATTCCTGAACATATAGAATAATATCATATATGTTGATGCGGTGTTTTAGCTCTTTTATATTCTAAAATTTAATTTTTTTAATTTTTGATTTTTGATTTTTAATTTTGTTCCTCTAAAATTAAGCGCATTGCGATTTTTTGGCATGTGATCATTGTTTCTTGGTCTAGGTTGAGCTATCCTTTTTCACCCATCAAAATTTCCTTAACAAATGTTAATTAACAGTACCTTCATGGAAAATATTAATAAATTTCAAAACTCATTTCGTCGTCCAGTAGCAACAACTATCTTTTTGGTAAGTGGTCCTTTGGTTGGGTATTGGAGAAACATTATCTATTAAGAAATCTCTAATCTTAGGTCTTTTTTAAATTGAATAACATGTCGTGTGTATTGTGTATCTAGGGAGAATTCACTTTAAGACGATTAATCCCTAGATACATCTATTTCATTTTTTTCACTTATTCCGAGCCTACAGATTTGTTCTAAATATTCCATTTCTATTCTATATTTTTATCCTAACTTTTAGAAATAAATAAGAATAAGAAAAATACAATAGATTTCAAATTTATACAAAATGCTTTTCTATTTTCAAAATGAGGAGGGATATTCTTACTACTATTTTGAAAATATCAAATATATTTTTTACATAAGATGTTCCATTTTCAAAAGGTATTCTTGACTATTATTCAAGAGTTCTAATAATGTATTTATCAGGAGACTATTGTAACACGTGCATATGCATTTTGTTTATATTTTTTATATTTACTTTTATTTTGTTCATTTTTTAAATTTTGGTACTTTTGTCCGTCCATATTGTTCTCTTTTTTTTTTGACAAATCTACTATTAAGAGCACAAGAAAACATCTCTCATATTCCAGCCTATGAGGCACCGACACTTCAAAATCTCTGACGTGTCGTGTCCGACACTCACCGATACTCCGACACTTCCAGACACTCCAATACTCGTTGCAAAGACTCAAAAAAGTTCAAAGGTTACATTGCGTTGCATTTTGAGTTCCAACTATTAGATTCGGTGGATTACAATTACTATTTTATTGAGTTTAATATAAACATGTAGGATATCTTATGTTTCTTTGTAAAATTGATGGGTATAATAAGTTTAGATTTATTTCTTTGTTAAATTATTGAATATTAAATATAATATACACTACATAAATTAAAAATATTATATAATATCAAAACGTGTTCTAACGTGTTGAAATTTAACATTTTTTAGAATCAACGTATCGGAATGTCGTGTTGTATCGTATCCCGTATCGGTGTTGGTGCAACATAGATTCCAACAGCTGTGGGAGTCATGTATTATGCTGCTATTCTGCACTTAACCACTTTTGAGATAATGCTTCATGCTCGTTTTCTATCTACAATTTATTTAATATTTTTCTTTTAGTAAGCTTCATTTTCTTTTTGATAAAAGATTATTAAGCATCTAGAACATACTGATCAAGAACCGGGAAAAAGAATGGAATTTTATTGATAATTGCACCTATATACGAGATGAATCTTGATTACGAAACAGGAATTACATTCTGCCTAAACTCCAGAGAAAGCTTCTATGGCCTAACTTTCCCTTGTGACTAACTGATTAACTCACCTAAAGTCCGTTCTGCCGGCTTTTTGACCACTGTAGCCCTTTTTAAATAATTAAATACCATTTTGACCTTAATTATGAACTATTGCAAATATTTAACCCTTCCAAGAAACATAACACCAATCTGCCCCTATTTGACCTTTGACCGCAAAGCCTACCCGGGTATCCCCTCACTACCCGGGTATTTTTCTGGAAATAGTAGTGTTTTTACGCATGATGAACTTTTACCCGGGTAAGGTACCCGGGTATGCAATTATATACCCGGGTAGGGAGGGGGATACCCGGGTATTTGTCGGGCAGAAACCCCTATATCACTGGGTTTCGGCCATTGTTGCGAGGTATGTGTTTTTTTTTTTTGAAATCTCTCTCCCTTGACATCTCCATTCTAGATAATCTCTCATTTTTTCATCTCATCAGCTCAAAAAACTTAATCTTGGTAGTACATTGGCACTACACCCCCACATTCACATTTTGTGCTCAAAAATCTGAACCAAGATCCAAACACAAAACCTAGACCCAATTTTCGTGTGAAAGATGAGTTCAACTCCAAACATGGTTCCTATAGTTATTTACTACAATGGGAGGCATTTTGAAGGCCCAAACAGTGTCCAATTTGAAGGAAAGATAAAAATGATGAAAATCAAAGTGGGCACTACATGCAATGAACTAAAGGAGAGAATTCACCAAAATATGGGGTTACAAGGCATCCAATCCATCCACCGCATGATAGCCAGGTTAGAGACTGTAGTGGATATGGATACAATATACTATATTGGTAACGACATCAATGATGATGAAGATGTGGAGTTCATAACAGATGCATTTGTTGGATGGGAAATATTAAAAATGATTGAGATATATATTGAAGTTGATGGTGGTCAATCTTCATCTTTACCGGTTCATACAACCACTGCACACTGTACTGATCAAGAAGATACAGTTGTTCGATCATCTGCACATGCTCAGGTAACATTGGACGAGGATGAAGATGAGCAGTATGTGGACAGCGAAGATGATGGAGAAACTGAAAGTGTTATTCCACAAGGTGATTCGTCAGACAATGACGAGGATAGAAATTTTGATGCTGACACGACCGCTGTATGCCTGGGTACCCCATCCATGTCACCACTTCATGTTGATCCAGTGAGTAGTGGTAAGTTATTAAATTTGGACATTTGCAATGAATGATTATTATTTGTGGTGGTATTGATTCAGACAATAACGATGATGCTTTAGATGCAAGGACTGCGGTTGAGCCATTTTGGAATGAGAGCCAACATTACTCATTCATTAATTGGGCGCACCCTAATGACGAGTTGGACATCCTCTATGGGGATGATGACTTGCACGGAGGTTGGAAGTTAGGAGATCCGTTATTTGTGCAGCAAGAATTTGGCTCCAAACCTGAAATGCAACATGCTGTGAAGATACATTGTATAAAGGGGCGCAAGACAGCCATAGTCGAAAAAAGCGACGAGTCTAGATTTGTAATGAAGTGTAGAAATCATGCTGACGGTTGTCCTTGGTATATGAGGGCAATCAAGCCGAAGAAGGGAGCTAATTGGGTGGTCCGTAAATGGGACCAAGATCACACATGCCTGAATTAGGGCCTATCCCAGGATCATAGACAGTTGGATTCAGATGTCATTTGTGCGGCTATTATGAGTACATATTTTAACGTGTTGTTAATGAAGCTTCTTATTGAGTATATGATAAAATTATTTTATTTTTTCAGATATGTTGAAGGATGATCCAGCTACCAAACCAGTTCTGATACTAGAGAGGATACAAGAAATTTATGGATACAATATAACATACAGGAAGGATTGGAAGGCAAAACTGAAGGCCATTGTGAAGTTGTATGGTAACTGGGAGAAATCGCATGGATTCTTGCCCAATTGGTTGACATATATGAAGCAGGTAAATGTGGGTTCTGTGTTCAAGCTTGATACAAATCAATGTTTTGACGAACGTCGGGTTTATACTGTAACAGCCCGTTGTACACCGGTATTGTTAACATTAATTATGATATTAAGCGCAGTTACAATCACAACAATTCATTTATAAAAATGCGAATAAACTTTTTTCCGATTATTACGCGAAAAGTTAAAGTATAAAAAGCGTAATAATTAAAAGTTGTGATCGTAACTGAAACACTAGCGGAAGACTTACTTAAACTATTTATACACTTTACTTTACTACATAAGACACTAAGGGGTTCCCATAAACCCACTTAGCCAATTCCTCACTTTTACGTTTTTACCAACTTCACCAGATTCACTAATTATTTTTTCTACGAACACAAAACAAAAATCCAAACCTAGACTTCAGGTTGTCCTTTTTTCTAATTCAATTACCTTTCTAACAAGCTATCAAACACTTGATTCCGAGCGCATTAGCTCTGTTTATCGCCGATTGAAGTTGGACAAACAACATTGCCCACCAACTCCAAAACAGCCCAAAACCTCCAATACTCACCGAATATTCTGCACCAAACCACAAGGCCACTGCCTCTCAAACTTTTACACCATAAACTAGATACCTCAATCTTAGATTTGATATATCGTATGCTTAATTTGACCAAGTAACAAAGCGGGAATTAATTTCCCAACACAGACCCAAATCTGCCCACAGGTACAGGCCAGAACAGGGCAGATTGTGCCATCAGCCACCATGGGCTGCGCACACCACCAATGATTCTAGGATTTTGACACAACTTAGGGGACATCTTAAGCTTCAAAATGGCGTATGGCACGTCCCAATCGGACCACTATGGAGAGAGGTATGCTCCCTCGAAGTTCACCCAAAAACTGCCAATTCTACAGAAATTTCGCCAGAGTTTCCTTTGTATTTCCTAAAATCCCCAATTTTGCATAAGCTGTTTAACACTACAATTATACCTGAAATCCAGCAAAATCCAACGGGTGGCACACATAAGGACCAACAACGCCTTGGGGCATTTACAACCCAATCCAATTTACACTTAAAATATAAGCAATTCACTTTCAATCTTTTATCGTTTCAATCACTAACTTTCAATTTCATGCATATATCATCATACAGGTAATCATAACCTAAAATAAGCCTAAAGCCCTTCCATCATAATAAGCATACATCCATGGTATACTTACAATACTGAATTACCATTACACTTACAACTTTAACTTCAATTTACAATAATCCACATATTACAACTTTACTTAACAAATGCATTCATAACTAAAATGACAAATATGATACACTGAAGCAAATATGCCTCACTACTCCACTCATCATAATGCGGGCTTCTTGCCCACTGCTCCGTGTCCACTGGTACATCCTGAAATAAATGCCCCGAGACGGAGTGAGATATACGGATATATCTCAGTAACCAAGAGGTTCTGGAGAAAACTCCGCCCAATGGTTCACTTCGATGTATATCAATAATATAAAACAACACCACTGTTATAAAACGGGATAAAGCAAGGGATTTAGAGAAAGGGGGGAAATATCAGAAACAACTACGACATGCGGGATGGTAGCTACCAATACCACGCCATGTCCTCGGCTATACGCCTATGGGTACTACCCCTGGCGTGTTCATAGAACAACCCACCAAGGTACTCCTTCCAACCATATACACCCGAGACAACCTAGTGTGCTCCTATCCGGATAACACACCATGACCCTCGGTCAACTGGAACTCCCCCTCGGAGACCTATCCAGTGGCAGTCCGGAAAACTTGCCCGAAGGCTAAAAATATCTACTGGCCAGAGATCTAGTACATAAGTACCCACTGTGATAATGCATATGCATGCTCATGCTGTTCTACACTACTCATACACACTTCCTATCATCACCCTGAACGGGTATGGTGGAACACACAAGGGGAACAAGCCCCAGTACCAAGAGGTTACCTTTCTTTTTATCCGTCCACTGAGCTCCGCAGAACTCCACTTACAGCTTGATATACAGGGAATGCCTACACATAGGACAATTCCACACACTTAGAACTTTAAACCACTCATGAATTTCAAAATAACATGTGTAAATCACACTTACCTCAGTCCACTTGGTCCAGGACCAAGGGCAATCCACTGTTTCACTGTTCCAGGTTTAATTCCTCGTACGACAACCTATACAACCATGTATAGCCGTCAGTTTCAGTCAAAATACGTCAAAACGCGAAAACGTCAGATTTCACCTCTCCACTATGTAGGGTTCGGCCATAACAATGTATTTTTAGAATTTATTTTTCTAAATTTTCTTTCTCATTTTATTACACTCACTTAGGTTACCCAAAGGCTAGTTCAATCGTCGTTTTTCTGTTTTACGACTTTTACGCAACGTTTTGCGAAATATTTCACTTAAGGCACATTAGGCCAATTTCAACACTTATGGTTTTTGCATTGATCTTTCCATATGCCAATCACCAAACAAACTTTCTAATGACTTTTTCAACACACAACACATCACTAAAATTTTCCAAAACATCATTTCCTCACATTTGCCTCCTTGGCCGAATTCTATACATAGGCCAACCAAGGGTTTTTCACTCAATTCCTATGGTCCACACCTCACACAATCACTTCATATCATCATATAATCACATTACAATTCACCATACAAAACATTAACACAAAATTCAAAAATCCAATTCATGGCCTCAAATTTTCCTAAGTTAAAATTCATCATTTTTCGCTTAAAATTTTCATTGCATTTCTAGCATTAATACATCATTCTAAGACATTATCATCTAATAGACATTTTCCATTTGAGATCTCTAACACAACATACCACCAAATCCCTCTTTAGGGTCAATAATCAAAACTCAAGAATCAAACAATGAAATGTTGAAATAACTCACCCAAATGCACGGTATATGGCTCCACCTAAGTATACTCCACCATTGGAGCATGAAAAAGCTTCATGAACACCAAAAATTCACTCAAAACCGAAACTGTAATTGGGCAAGATCTCCCCCACACGCGATTTTAAGGCTTGAAAGTGGTACCAATGTGCTCAGAAGGTGTTTTCCATCAAGATTCAAGACAAGAATCGTTGAATTCGGTGGAGAAATGGCTAAGTTATGGCCAAAGGAAATTTGCACCAAAAATGGAGGGGAGGGCTGTGATTTGTGCGCTGATGGAGAGAGAGAGATAAGGTGAGGATAGTGGTGATGAGTAGTACCTAGGTGCTTTAAGTGATTTTAAGTGGGAACGGGTCCCACGCGATTTAAAACTCATCCGAATTTCCCTCCGATCTCACTAAACGTCCACAAATTCAAAACCTATTTAGAAATTCTAATTTTTAATATTAACTAAACTCCTTCAATTATACTCACTCAGATAAATCCGGAGCTTTCCGGTTGTTCGGGAAAAACACTGCTTTAAGCTACAGCGCACGCCGTTGGCACGCTTCCACAAATTGAGTTAAATTCCTCAAATATTATCAGAAATCATATTTCCTATTTCTATGGACCATTTAAAATTCATATTTGAAACCTAGAGCTCAAAATTCCACTGGCACGTTTTACGGTGCAATCTGACTGCGATATTTTTACCCGCGAAAAACACTATTCATTGATTTTTCTGAAACTTGCCTATCCACTCAATTTTTCGTTCTGAATCCATTTCCAGGCTTATTTTTATCATCTGAGACCTTCTGCTCAATTTTTTATCTTCTTAGGGTTGCGTGTTGGCTAATTACCGTTTTGCCCTTTTCTTTGTATTTTGGCCTAATCTTTGGGATTTTCACTAATCCATCACTTAATTACTCACTTAATATTTTAATTACTTAATTTAGAAATTTGAGGTGTTATAATCACCCCACCTTTTAGAATTTTGTCCGCGAAATTACATCTTAACGGTCCCGTAACACGGGGTGTAATCGAAAATCTCATTTCTGTGGTATCCATGATTACTTAGTCCTTCACAAACTTGATAACTTCGGGTATCTGACCCCTTAACTCATTATATCTTTCACTGTTTCCTTAAACCACTGTTGCTTTTTCACTCACTGTAGTTCATCATATACTCATTTTACACTTGTCATTTATGATGCAACGACCTTCAATTCGCAATACTTTAAGCTCTTCACGGCTTACGGTTACACTTTCACCAATTCATCGGTATTAGACGATCACATTACAATTTGTTTGTCTCACTTCATCTCATTCTCATCTTCATCTGCCTTTCTGACCCAATGTCGTTCCAAAAAATCTCTAGTTGTTTCCATAATAGACTCTAACTGTTTTCATGTATCTTCACACTTTCTTTAGTACTTAACTCTTTTCGTTGTCCTCACTATTTCAACCATACTCAGACATACTAGTCCTTTCCATTACTGTTACTACTCTTATGATTTAGTTGTTTTCTTAGCTTTCACCGGAGCACATCCTTTCTAGTTTCTAGGGCACTTTGTCGTTTCTTATGATTTCGACTCACATTGCATTCTATACTCATATACTTTATTTTTCCTTGTCACGTGTCTTTACCTCTTCTTAGGTACTCAACCATATCTTTCTCTTCATGTTACAAAATTTACAATCCTCACAATAGTTTATATCTTCGATTAACCTTTTAAGGTCTTTTAACCACACACACTACTGAATCTTTCCATCTAGTAGTCATATTCATAATTTACTCTCACTGTTACTCTTTTCATTAACTGAACCATCTCAACTTTTTCAACTCAATCAGTTCAATTCTATACTCAGACCTCTCACGGTCTAAACACAACACTCATCAATGACCTCCATATCGAGGACTCATTCTTAAAATTTTCACCCACAAACTATTTTCGACTTTCATTCCACTCCGATGTTACAACTTATCCTTATGTTCCACTCATTTATACCTCTTTCTCGTAATCATCACCATTTAATCCTGGATGTCAAACTCAAAACACTATTACTTTACAGCTTAACTCACTTCCACTAAACACTTTGGAACGAATCAATTTCCGACCCACTTCACTATTAACTGATGGACTATTCAAAATGCCATACCACTCATATACAAGTCTTATTCTCTAGGAATCCTTGACACTCAATTATCAATTCACTTAAAATTTATTCCATCATTGACACTACTTCTACACTTTACCACCGGTTGGTATATCAGTCTCTCAGAATATTCAAAGTTACCACAAACACTCATCCATACGTCATTAGTACTTAATCAGAACATCATCAACACTGTGCATTTTCCATACACTTCCACCATAAGTGGCATATGCGATTATATATAACACTTCTCAATCTACTTTACCAGCAAAACCAAGCTATTCACTTTTGGTAATCAATTACAACTATAGTCTCCATCTATTAATACACGTTCGTACTTGACTCTATTTCAATTTTTCTTTTCCTTAGGGCTAACAATTCACTGTTTTAACCTGAAATCTTGATCATCACTAGCTTTCCTAGAAGGACACTTACTCATTCTGTCAACTTTAACTCCCGTTATTATCCTTTTTTGGTCATAAGACGAGGATTCCAACTAACTTGCTACCTCACTTAGAGACAAAATTTATTTCCTCAGACTTACTTCACACCACAATAGTGTTTCACTATCACACTTCGAAGTTCTTACACACTAAGCCACAACTCTTATATCCAAATCTGACATACTATTGTCCATTTACAAATATATAACCTCGCATCTTGCGTTAACCATATGGAAAAACTCTCCCAATACAGTGGGTAACAACATTCACAGGTTTAACCCCTCGAGCTCTTGCTTTCCTAAGGGCCCCGGATGTCATATGACCCACCGATCAGAGAATCCACCCATATGATCCATGCCGTAAAAATGACTTACTACTAGCTGTCCCTATTCTAAGGCATCCCCCAAATATTTCTTCTTTGTGCATTCACATAAATTATCTCTACCATACTAACCGTTACACTAATGTGCAACACTTCCTCGTTTCTCATTACTCATATCAAATACTACTAGTCTCCGGGAACTTAACCCGCACAGAGATAGCTACACGTTCCTGACACATAGGCCCCACTGAGATCTTCCTACTACCAATTCATATTACATGCACCCAGTGCACAGAGAAACTTATACTCATAATATATTTGTATATGACGGCAAAAATGGTACTCCGCACACTCCCGATCACACATGGACCCAGTCCATTTGGTGTCTGTATCACCTCTGTATATAACATCAAAACTGTTTTGTATTACCACATGGGCTGCCCCCATAATCTTAGTAGTAGTGGTACAATATACACCTATTACATATAAGTTAATTCATCTTACTCTCTCGTGTCATTCTTCTCACTGGTAGTTTACTTTCGTTTCGGTTACCCCTATGACCTGGTTTATAACATAGCCACTGTTATAATAATCCACATTCTCTTCGTAATTTCGTACACGTTTTCTAACTCTTAATAGTTCCTTCTGTCTTGTTACCGTCCAATCCATAGTCTGTTATCTCTTCCTTGCTTATTCTTCTCACAGATTGTTTACTCTTTTACTTTGACTATTCACTTGCCATGGTTCATAACACAATTTCTATTCCATAAATCCTAAATTTTCTCAAAGTTCTGTACACATCTCACATCTCTTAGTATAAGTATCATATTTCCCATCACACAAGGATCTTCTAATCATTCCCGTCGAATCACAGAGAACTACTTCACCTCAATCCTTGCACTGAAATTTACATTAATCCTTGCACTAAAATTCTACATCATTCCTTGCACTCAAAACTACTTGTCCGTTCTTGCACTGACCATTATACCTCAGCTTACTAACTAATCTTATCAATTTCATCTTGACATTACACATTATCTCTTTTGCTGACCACATGATTCCACACTTTCTGCACACTTTACACATCAGTTCGTTCGTTAACCTCTTACTTTTGCACTTTATTGTCACTTGGTTCGTATACTAATCACTTGATTTCACATTAAGTTTTACATTCACTAATCATACCATCTCACCTTATTGTTATACAACAATAACCCACAAAATCATGCCATCGTTCTAATCCATTTCCTGCTACGGCTCACATAACATACGCTCTATACTGTAGAGCAACTCATAAATTTTGCTGATCACTTCCACTCTTGGTGGTTGTAGAATATCTCTTTACCTTGAAAATACCTATGTCTATCACTCCGTATCAAATACCAATATTTTCATAAGCGCACTACTATTAGTAGTACTTATACATATACTACAAGATCATAATTTCTTTACAATTCTCATTACTGTCTTACCCATGACTGTACATCTCAACCGTCCTGTTCATTTTTCACTGATACGTCCGCCAATCTGAGTCGATCTCCACTAACTGCAATAGTGCCTTCATGGTACGTATATCTTGTGCCATCCATGGAAATTCCTTCACTTTTCTTTATACATATTACACATAATTAGTTTCACCTCACTTGTGTTTAGTCAACACTATCTCTTTACGGAATTCACTCCCATATTTTAATATCTCTCATATTACTAATCTACCCGCATCATACTTTCAAGTGGTCGAATCTCGTAGGATTACTCATCACATATTCTATTTGTTTCTCTGCTTGAACCATCCCAATTCATTCAAGTGAACCGCACTTGTCCTGGTCTCATAACTCGCTAATCAAACATGACGTATTTAACTCACACATACTCATATATGTTCCCTTTTCTCAATAATTCTTCAGGTTCAAAATCTCTCTCCTTGTTGAAGTCTATTCACCAAGTCCACTTGTAAATAATTGTTTTACTATAACATAGATATACTTGGAAGTTCACCAATCTCATAAGCTCATCTCTGTTATATGTTTATTCTTCATAGTACTGCAAAGTTCGTCTATGCTCATATTGTACATATCATAAATTGTACACCGCTTTCACTTATAATAAAAATTTCTGTCCACTTTCATCAAAGTCAGACAAAATATTTAAGTCTGTTCTTTTTATGCCTTCTAATATTCATACTTGACTTACTGTCGTCCTTTGTCCATGGAGCAGTTAACACTGCAGCCACAACATCAGGCTAAAAACTCACATTCGATGCTTCAAGGTTACTACGCAGGCTTCTTACGATGACCCCACATGTAACACAAAGGAATGGGTTGATCAGACCCACACTAAGAAATTACATATACAGTAATCGATAAGAATTTACATACAACTATGCAGCACATAACACATCTATATATATTATCAGAGTTCCCTAACAAAATTGCTCTGATACCATAAAATGTGACAGACCGTTGTACACCGGTATTGTTAACATTAATTATGATATTAAGCGCAGTTACAATCACAGCAATTCATTTATAAAAATGCGAATAAACTTTTTTCCGATTATTACGCGAAAAGTAAAAGTATAAAAAGCGTATAAATTAAAAGTTGTGATTGTAACTGAAACACTAGCGGAAGACTTACTTAAACTATTTATACACTTTACTTTACTACATATAAGACACTAAGGGGTTCCCATAAACCCACTTAGCCAATTCCTCACTTTTACGTTTTTACCAACTTCACCAGATTCACTAATTAATTTTTCTATGAACACAAAAAAAAAATCCAAACCTAGACTTCAGGTTATCCTTTTTCCTCATTCAATTAACTTTCTAACAAGCTATCACAAACTCGATTCCGAGCTCATTAGCTCCGTTTATCGCCGATTGAAGTTGGACAAACAACATTGCCCACTAACTCCAAAACAGCCCAAAACCTCCAATACTCACCGAATATTCTGCACCTAACCACAAGGTCACTGCCTCTCAAACTTTTACACCATAAACTAGACACCTCAATCTTCGATTTGATATATCGTATGCTTAATTTGACCAAGTAACGAAGCGGGAATTAATTTCCCAACATAGACCCAAATCTGCCCACAGGTACAGGCCAGAACAGGGCAGATTGTGCCATCAGCCACCATGGGCTGCGCACACCACCAATGATTCTAGGATTTTTACACAACTTAGGGGACATCTTAAGCTTCAAAATGGCGTATGGCACGTCCCAATCGGACCACTATGGAGAGAGATATGCTCCCCCGAAGTTCACCCAAAAACTGCCAATTCTACAGAAATTTCGCCAGAGTTTCCTTTGTATTTCCTAAAATCCCCAATTTTGCATAAGTTGTTTAACACTACAATTATACCTGAAATCCAGCAAAATCCAATGGGTGGCACACACAAGGACCAACAACGCCTTGGGGAACTTACAACCCAATCCAATTTACACTTAAAACATAAGCAGTTCACTTTCAATCTTTTATCGTTTCAATCACTAACTTTCAATTTAATGCATATATCATCATACAGATAATCATAACCTAAAATAGGCCTAAAGCCATTCCATCATAATAAGCATACATCCATGGTATACTTACAATACTGAATTACCATTACACTTACAACTTTAACTTCCATTTACAATAATCCACATATTACAACTTTACTTAACAAATGCATTCATAACTAAAATGACAAATATGATACACTGAAGCAAATATGCCTCACTACTCCACTCATCATCATGCGGGCTTCTTGCCCGCTGCTCCATGTCCACTGGTACATCCTGAAATAAATGCCCCGAGACGAGGTGAGATATACGGATATATCTCAGTAACCAAGAGGTTCTGGAGAAAACTCCGCCCAATGGTTCACTTCGATGTATATCAATAATATAAAACAACACCATTGTTATAAAATGGGATAAAGCAAGAGATTTAGAGAAAGGGGGAAATATCAGAAACAACTACGACATGCGGGATGGTAGCTACCAATACCACGCCATGTCCTCGGCTATACGCCTATAGGTACTACCCCTGGCGTGTTCATAGAACAACCCACCAAGGTACCCCTTCCAACCATATACACCCGAGACTACCTAGTGCGCTCCTTTCTGGATAACACACCACGACCCTGGGTCAACTGGAACTCCCTCTCGGAGACCTATCCAGTGGCAGTCCGGAAAACTTGCCCGAAGGCTAAAAATATCTACTGGCCAGAGATCTGGTACATAAGTACCCACTGTGATAATGCATATGCATGCTCATGCTGTTCTACACTACTCATACACACTTCCTACCATCACCCTCAATGGGTATGGTGGAACACACAAGGGGAACAAGCCCCAGTACCAAGAGGTTACCTTTCTTTTTATCCGTCCACTGAGCTCCGCAGAACTCCACTTACAGCTTGATATACAGGGAATGCCTACACAGAGGACAATTCCACACACTTAGAACTTTAAACCATTCATGAATTTCAAAATAACATGTGTAAATCACATCACTTACCTCAATCCACTTGGTCCAGGACCAAGGGCAATCCCTGTTTCACTGTTCCGGGTTTAATTCCACGTACGGCAACCTATACAACCATGTATAGCAGTCAGTTTCAGTCAAAATACCTCAAAACGCGAAAACGTCAGATTTCACCTCTCCACTATGTAGGGTTCGGCCATAACAGTGTATTTTTAGAATTTATTTTTCTAAATTTTCTTTCTCATTTTATTACACTCACTTAGGTTACCCAAAGGCTAGTTCAATCGTCGTTTTTCTGTTTTACGACTTTTACGCAACGTTTTACGAAATATTTCACTTAAGGCACATTAGGGCAATTTCAACACTTATGGTTTTTGCATTGGTCTTTCCATATGCCAATCACCACACAACCCTTCTAATGAATTTTTCAACACACAACACATCACTAAAATTTTCCAAAACATCATTTTCTCACATTTGCCTCCTTGGCCGAATTCTATACATAGGCCAACCAAGGGTTTTTCACTCAATTCCTATGGTCCACACCTCGCACAATCACTTCATATCATCATATAATCACACTATAATTCACCATGCAACACATTAACACAAAATTCAAAAATCCAATTCATGGCCTCAAATTTTCCTAAGTTAAAATTCATCATTTTTCGCTTAAAATTTTCATTGCATTTCTAGCATTAATACATCATTCTAAGACATTTGCGTATTGGCTAATTACCGTTTTGCCCTTTCTTTGTATTTTGGCCTAATCTTTGGGATTTTCACTAATCCATCACTTAATTACACACTTAATATTTTAATTACTTAATTTAGAATTGTGAGGTGTTATATATACGGATGGGGCCATATTTCATAGGTTTTTTGGACATTTCACCAATGCATTGAAGCATTCAAATACTACAAGCCTATAATTCAAATTGAAGGCACTCATCTGTATGGGAATTACAGATGGACTCTCTTGATTGCAACATCACAGGATGGAGATGGATATCTGCTCCCTATTGCATTTGTTGTTGTTCCTCCAGGTGAGAAGTTGGAAGATTGGTCTTGGTTTCTAAGCCTTTTACGTTTTCATGTCACACATAGGCATGATATTTATCTAATATCCGATCGTCATCGAAGCATCATAAGGGCGGTCAAAGATCACGCTGGTTGGCAACCTCCGTATGCTTATCATGTATTTTATCTACGTCACATCGGAAGCAACTTTAATACCAGTTTTAGGAATTTGGAATTGAAGGAAACGTTGAAGAAATTAGGCACGTGTTGCTATAATTATTCCCATTTATTTTTCACATTCTTAATTTACCAATTGCATATGTGATCTATGATTTGGCAGGGTACACTTGTTCAAAGATAAATTTTGACCCGAGATACAAGGAATTCATCGACAACAATCCAGAAGTTGCATTATAGTTGGATGCGATTCCGAAAGAGCAGTGGTGCAGGTCGTATGATGAGGCATGACGTAGGTTTGGTCATATGGAAACTAACCTATCTGAGTGTGTGAATAAGGTGCTTCGGGGAGCACGTAATCTGCCGATAAATGCATTGGTCAAGATGACATGTAGTAGACTCGTTGAGTATTTTGTCAAGAGACGTGAACAGATTGAAAAAGATGTCACAAGGTTGGACAATTTTAAAGAAGGTTGAGGCAGCTTTACAAAAAAATGATAAATTGGCGGGCACCTACCGCGTGAGGATTTATGATAGTGAGCTATTATTGTTTGAGGTTGAGGATGCCTATAATCAGTCTACACACGAGGTTGGTGACACCATGAGAGTGGACTTAATAAATAATAAATGTCAATGTGGTAGGTTCACAGCAAGGAGGTATCCCTGTAGCCATGTATTAGCAGTTTGCAAGGCAGCAAAGTTGAACCATTATGATTATGTGGATCCTGTTTTCAAAATCCCAACCATTGCTAAAGTATATGCTACACACTGGTATCCTATTGGCAATGAGCTGTTGATTCCAACCGTTGATGATCCCACTGTAATTCCTGATGCAAGGTTGGTACGCGCAAAAGGAAGACCAAAGTCCTCAAGGATTCAGAATGAGATGGATTGGGTTGAGTCTCAACCATCGAGAAGTCAGAGCAGATGTAAGCATTGCAAGCAAGTTAGTCATAACAATCGTACCTGTCCATTGAGGCTAAGATAGGCTTGATTATGTATTATGTATTATGTAATGTATTTTGATTTGTGTTGAACGTGGATTGTACCGTATTATGTTATTTGATGTGTTTATGTTTTATCGTACTTTCATTGGTGTGATTCCTCAATGTGTTCATCCATCTAAACCCGTATGTATGGAAATACTCCCTCCCCATGTCATATTATATGTTATCTACATGGTACAAGGTCCAATTTTTACTCAAAATGCCTGGAGGAGCTGCTGAGTCTGCAATCCTAACTGGTCTACCCGGGTACCACGAAATTTTCTACTCGGGTAAACCAGTTCAAGTTACCCGGGTAGACCAGTTAGGATTGCAGACTCAGCAGCTCCTCCAGGCATTTTGAGTCAAAATTGGACCTTGTATCATGTAGAGAAAATACAATATGACATGGGGAGGGGGTATTTCCATCCATACGGGTTTAGTGTAAGACGGTGTGCGCATAATGACATTGCAAGCAAGATGTGAGTGAGAAGTACTACTTTCATTAAAAACCCGACATTCAGATTACAGAAAAAGTCACGATTAATAGTGCAAAAATGTAATTACGAAACACTACTTTCATTAAAAAACTGGACATTCAAATTACATAATAAGTCACGATTACAGAAAATGAAACAGCCCGATACATTACAAAAATGGGCTGCCGACAACATATGCAACCCAATACACATCCAAAAAACTAAACCCTACATAAAAAAGTCCTACTGGGTCGAACAGCTGCCCGTCATCGTCCTACTCAGACTGCGTCTCCTTGCTATCAGCATCATCATCACCATCCTCATCCTCATCATCGTCAGCATTAACAGCAGCAGTAGAGGGCTCACCACTACGGGCACCGCCCCTGTAGCTAGCCTCTAGACTGGTCACCCTGTTGTCAATTTGAGTCCGCCACTTGCTTGTGCTTTGTCTGAAGCCCCTAAAGTCACTGGTCAAAGAGTCAAGGCCACATGTTAGGCTATAGATGGATGCCATGACATGATCAAGTGTCCATCCCCCCTCAGGTGTTGTCCATCCACCCTCAAGAGATGGAGGAGGTGGTGCTCACCGGATGCTGCTAGGACGTACATGTGGCTTGTCAGCAG
This sequence comes from Gastrolobium villosum, assembly GCA_032173675.1. Lineage (NCBI taxonomy): Eukaryota > Viridiplantae > Streptophyta > Magnoliopsida > Fabales > Fabaceae > Gastrolobium > Gastrolobium villosum. Next base: position 30,611 of record JAVKPL010002635.1, on the reverse strand, counting down.
CAGTGTCATCATGATCATCATCGTCATCAAGACCTACAACAACATGTTGAACAATTACACATAATCCCAACCACAATGTAAAAAGTACAACTTAAAACAAAATACATGCCATCACCACTAACTTGCACGTGCATCCTCCATCTGAGCATCGTGCTGAAGGGGGGCCTCTGGTGGTTCAGGTGCCCTCTTCCAGTACCACACACCTGCTCGGCTCTGCAGAATCCCACATTGCTTCAAGAGGCGCTCCCCAAAGATGTCATTCCATCCTTTGGTTGTCTTCATCGTCTCAGTTGCCATAGGAACACCAAATTTTTGCAAAATATTCTGCACCAGGAGCGCAAAAGGCAATTCAGCCTTCCTAGACTTGGCCGCCTTCGACATCAAGATGCATATGTAGTGCCTCCAGTTCACCTGAATATGGTGAAGGAGGGCCCACAATATCACAAAATCACCTTCCAGCACCTTCGAGTGATTATGATGGCGCTGGAAAATAATGTGTGTCACCACATAATGAAGCATGCGGGCTGATACGGACAAACTGCTCACAGGATAATGAACAAATTGTCCGGCCTCTGCATTTGCTCTCCTAGTCTCAGCCACAACAGCCTCCCGATCATAACCACCAAATATATGATGGTTGTCTCCGTCATATAGTGCTGCCCCTGACACACCATCGAAGTCAAACCCCAACAGCTCTGTCCAGATGGGAGCAGTAAGGATGATATCAATCCTGCAGACACGAGAAGTCAGCTCACCATGCACATAGCTGAGGTTCTGGTAGAATGCTTTCACCATGACCTCCGAGTACGGGCATCTCATCTCCGTGAGCACCAGCAAATGTGTTTGTTGAAGAAGTGGTACAATGTCGAACCACTCAAGGTTGAAGAAGGCTGAATCCAGTGATTTTGGCTCACAAATCTTGCAGCTCATGAATAACTTCCCGAACCTCTCATGAGCATCAGTGTCATCCTCAAATAAATATCTGAATGGCAGGTCCGGAGCGTAATGCACATCAGCTTGCGGCTGAGAGGATGATGACCCATCATGTCGCAGCTTGGTCCTCCTCTCAGTGTCGATCGCTCTCTTATTCTTTGCGCGTCTGTCACCCATGCAGTCACACTGTGTCACAAAATAAAAGAAATATTCACTCAATCGGATTTAATTAGTTAGGGTTAGGGATTTTAAAATTGGGCAGAAGTTTGTGATACAGAAATAGGAAGGACAAAAATTCGTGTTCAACAATTCACAACAAGTCTGATATGTGTTTGAATCAGAAAAAAATCAGATTGCAATGTTACAAAAAATCAATCGAATTTTTTTTACCTTTCTCCGAAATCAATCGGTAGAAGTGCCCAACACCGTGCACGAAGGATGATCCTAAAAGAGCAAGATCAGCCACCCAATATGCTCAGAGAAATCTTGATTTCGCACTCCAGCAGCTCTTTACCCGGGTACCCCTTTGTGGGTTTTCAAAATGGGGGTTGTTGGGTTTTTAAAAAACCCTACTCGTGAATTTTACCCGGGTAGCCCCCTCCCTACCCATGTAAATAATTAAAACATTTTTTTCTAGATCAAGAACAATACCCGGGTATCCCATTGACTACCCGGGTATTTTACGAAAACAGGGGCAGATAGGTGATATGTTTTGGTTCAAGGGCGAATGAGTAATTAATTATTAATTTATGGCTACAATGGTCAAAAAGCCCCGTTTTGCCTTTTATGTTCCCTTTTCCATCTTTCAGTTACAGGTAGTTATTTCTCTAATCTCCTAACCTCCGTGGCCTACACCCGCACACGGATTTGGATCCTCTCATGTGAAAAAAATGATAATATGATTATGTTGTTTGATTATAACCATTCATTGATGACGAAATAAGAAAAAACAAAGTGCATGACTTTTTAATGACTGGTTGTGATCAAATAACATGCCCACGTGATCATTTTTCACATTAGAGAATCCAAATCCCCGCGCAATCATTTTTCACATTAGAGAATCCAAATCCCCGCGCACACCCAATTAGTTATTTAGTTATCAAGTTCCTCATTTGTCCGAGCATTTCTTTGGTACTAGGAAATATATACTCTTATATTAAAAATAATACAATATGCCATTTAAATGAGAATAACCAGGGTGGATAAAATGAAAAATGTCAGTTATATTTCTTTTTCCATAAGTTATATTTCTTTTTCCATATATTATAATAAAGGATGTACTAGTATTACAGCTAAATATATTTTCCATTTGTCCAAGATTACCCTCACACAGCTTTCACTAAATTCAGAAAATGTAAAAAATATGCGATCCAAATCAGAATTATGTGTCTAGTAGAATAAATTACACTAATCAATCACCTATGATTTTTAGATTTGAAATACAACAGTTGTAAGATCTACACATCCAAAGTAGTTATACTTAACCTTATCTCAAGAAGACTCATCATTCTATATTGGTATTTGTATAAAATACTCTGCACAAATAGCATAACTCTTTCATATATTTATACCCAAGGTTTCTTTCACCCAGTTCCAAATTTTCAAGAAAATCTCCATCTTTAACTTCATACTTGCATGAGCTCTAGCTTCAGCTTGAGCAGGACTTTCATCAACATTCCCTCCTACAGCAATGAGGCAAAGATAATTTTTATCAGAAAACAAGTCCAACATGTTACAAGTTTATTACAGATGTTATTAAGTCTCAGTTTCTACCATTGCTTGGATTGTATCCAGTTGCTGCATGTCTCTTCAGTTGTTTGTTGAAAGACTCTGCAGCAGTGAAAACATTTGCAGGCCTTTCCCAACCTCCTCCAAATACACCATATCCATCCTTTGGTTGAGGCTGGATAAGGAACTCAAGCACTTGCAAATTTTCTGTCTCCACCCAATGTATGCAATTAACTGGGCATGACTCAACAGACACCTAAGATTTTCTTGTGTCATCAAACATAGTTGTTTATAGAAGTAAATATAACAGAATGTTTGGCTGACACTCATTACATAATCTTAGTAAATTTTACCTTAAGACTTTGGTCATTGTCTCCATATTGAACTTTAACCCGGGCACATCCTTGAGCTTCATCCATGGTGAATGTGTGGCTTGCATGATGTACACATTCTCTGCATCCTGGTAACAATAGGATTGAAAGGAGAGATTTGTGAAAGGAAAACCTCCAAAAGTTTCTATTACTGATGGATATTGGTTACTATAATAGTAAACTACCTTGCAATCAGAGGTATAGGGTCTGTTTGATTGTGTTCTGATTTTTTTTTGTTCTTAAAACTGTTTTGTAAAATAGTTATGGAAACAATTGTTTTCTATGTTTTATTTTCTTTTTGAAAGTTTAAAACCAAAACAGAAAACAAAAACAACTCATACATGTTCTCTAAATTTGATTTTAAAAACAAAAAAAAGTTATAGTTTTCAAAGCATTTTTTACAAAACAGGTCTTACCAAACGAGTTTTTTAATTTTTTTTATTCTGAAAACTAAAAAACTATTTTCCAAAAGAGAAATCAAACAGAGTCTATAATGTTGATATCCTATTCTCTACTCTGCAGAGGAACAATGGATGCTTGAATATAATATTTGATGAAAAATGAGGAACTTTTAAGAAAAGAATACCTATGCATGCATTTTCATCAACAAATAAAGCTTGTGGTCTTAAAGGCCCTTTCCATGTGCTGTAACCCAAGGGAGTGTTGTTTTCCCCAAATCTTAACCTCATCTGACCAATGGATTCATCATATTTTTTCCTTAGATCTTCTGCCATCAGCACTTCATAAGCCTTATTCAGCTTTAGAGTATACTCATGACCCTAAAATTAGAAATGATCATAAAATTTCAATCTTCACATCAATCATGAGATACACCTGACAAAAGAATGTCAAATTATAACTCAAAACAAAATTTTGCTGTCTTGGAGTAACAACATTAAAGTGAGTCACCTTTTGACCAACTATATCTGGATGATACTTCTTTTGCAACTTCCGGTAAGCTTCTTTAATTTCATGGGAATTTGAATCAATAGAAACTCCAAGCAATTCATAGTAATTGTTTTGAGCTATTGGTCTCTCCCATGATCTTCTATTACAACATCTAACTACATTTGCGTTCTGCCTCCATCTTCAAGACAGGTTTATAAGTACAAAAACACGAGATGGAGATGACTCATATAAACATATTAGAGAAGCACATAGAAGCCAGCTAAAATTATGTTATATGCAATTTTTCTTAAGTGGGGATATGCTTCTAAAGATTCTCTATGTGATCAATCAAGTAGTTGCTTTTCATTTTAGCAAATGAACAGGGAATGAAGTAGTTGCTTTGAAACCCTTTAAAAAAGTAATACCTTGACATAATGGGGTTGTTAAAATTCGAATTTTCATGAACTTGAGAAGTTTTTGACCAAGACAAGAAATAGCTGCAAGAGACTTCAACCGACATACTCCTTGTGTTCGTCAGTGGTCTGTGTACTGATTTTTCTACGCTATACCTCCAAGGAGATATTTCTTATGAGTTCACAATAGCGAAGATGGTCCCATTTGAAAATAAAATTTATTTGAAAAAGACCACCTGAATTGTAATCAAGATAAAACATGTAAGGTTGAAGATGTAGAACATGTAAGATGTAGAACCTGAATTGTAATCAAGATACAAATAGAGAAAAAAAAAATTATCTATTAATTACGATTGTTTTACGGTAGAAAATTCAGTTTTAGAAAATGTTACCAAAAAATTATTTGGTAGGATAAAATATTACTAAAAATATTAGATTAAATTCAATCTATATCTATTTTTATGGAAAAGTGAAAATATCATTCTTTGGGTAGTATTCTTAGGTGGTATTTTGTTTAAATTTTTCTCACAAAACAAAAATTCGGATAAATCACATTTTTTTAGAAATTTTTTATCAAATATGGATGAATTGACCCTCATTTTTTTTTTCAGAGAATATGAAAATAAACCATCTATCAAATACCTCCCTAGAGAAAAGCGAACTAAAAGAATAAGAAAAAAAATTCCCCGCCTTTGACGTTTGGATAAATTAGAATGTCCCACTCTTATTAATTTTGTCCTTTATTGAAAGGAAGAAAAATGTGAACATAACGATAATTTCGTAAATCGGCTGCAACTTCTGTATTTTTTTAAACATTAATACGCAGATATAAGAAATTAAGCTTGAGAATAAAATGTCAATCAAGGTTGATACACGTACACCTAGTTGAACTTTCCAATGGTGACTTATATTTAATTCTCAGATTTTTTTTATTTAGTATACTATCTTTTTTTTTGAAAACAATTTAGTATACTATCTAATCTTGCAAGGAGCATGTCTTTCCCTATCCCTAGTGACACAAATCATCAAGCCCAATTTAATTGCAGCTACTACATCGAGCCATAAGAATGATCGACCCAAGAGAGAAATAGTCCAGCCCAAACATTTGAAAGAGTACCCGCTGCATCTCATAACAATTGAGGAGATAGGAATTGGGCCATGGTTCTACTAATACCCGATTTTACTTTTCTTCACTTGTATGTTTGAATTTTGGTACGATGTTCTCAGAAACAAAAATATTTTTTACATATAAATAAAGGGTTCATATTATGAGATAAGAAAATAGAGAAAAATTAAATGTAGGTCTCACATTTTATATTATAAAAGAAAATAAAAATTAATTGGCATGAAAAATAAATTTGTGTAGGAAAAAATCATGCTCTCATGTGACATGAGAGCATGATTTCCCATAAATAAAAGTATGTGAAACTTGTATAAAGTCATCTAAAGGAAAAAGAGAGAAAAAAAAAAAGACATCAGGCTCTGTAAGAAATAATTTTATCTTCTCCAATATAAGAAGATTAAATCTTTGAATTTTATGCAGAATTACAATTTTACTTTCCTCTAAAGTCTAAACCCTTCCGTCTCTTCACATTCCCTGTACACCCTACACTAAACTTTTTCTGAAAAAAAAACAAAAAAGCTCGTTCAGACCCAGTGCCAAATAAAATGAATTTAGATTTTTGTTTAATTACAAAACATGATCTAATTTTTTATACAATAAACATTATATATCTTATAGAACTAATTAACATAACTCACCTTAAAACCAGGATAGGATAACCTTTCCCACCATTCTCTCAATGCCTCGTTCCTCTTCTCAAACTCTAATCGAAAGATTAGTTCTTGTTTGTGCATTTGTTGCCACTGACATCTTTTTCACAATTACAGAAAAATATCACAAAGAAGCCCAATGAAGAACCAAAATACTTGAGGTGGCTTATGAGGGGAATGACAAGTAAGAAATAAGTATAAGAAAACAATTGATCTGTGGTATATAATATTGGCATTCAAGTTTGCAAATATTAGCCAGATGATAGAACAAGTGGATGAGTAACTATAAAATAAGGTGAAGGGACAAATTCAAAGCAAGAAAGAAAAGGAAATCTCTGCCAACCCCATCTACATAATAACCTCTAGAAAGTGCGGCAGATTGGGCACCATAACTACTATATGGCCAGCAACATAAGGAAGATGAGCACCCCAGTATATAAATTCCATCATGTCCTCCCAAGTATCTCTTGCCAGAGGATCTTGGTTCATTATAACACCATGATGCTAACTCGTTTCAGGAAGCAGACAACAATTAAATTGGAGAAAACGAAAAGTTTGCATGTATTTGTCTTGGTCATGAAAGTTCAGTCAAGCATAAAGCAAGCTAAAAAGTCACTCAATATGAGAGAAGGACTATGGAAAAATTATTCGTAGTATAATGGATGCAGAGATTCACATTGATGGAAGTTGCAGATAAAATTATTTCCTATATACATAAAAGTGTATGAGACTCATGTGAGATCATGTGAAGTGAAGAGAAGAGAAAAAAAGAAAATATAGATTTCACACAATTTTATGTGTGTAACAAATGACAGTAATCTAACGTAGAGAATTAGGGTATTGGGAGAAAATGATACGATAGAGTTGATTGAGAGAGAAGAAGGAGGGAGAAAAAGTATTTTCCTGAATAATGCATACCATATTACTAGGCCCAGTAGGCTATTTATACTCAAGGTTTAATACAAGTAAAGTAATTGCATTCTGAATTAAAAGACATTGCAACTATTAGTTAATAACCCAAAACGTAATCCTCTAAATGGGCTGGTTTCCTTACTATTCTTTTACTAGCCTGCTTATTAGTAGAGCCCGTAACATTATCCCCCTCTGCAAGACAAGACTTGTCCTCAAGTCTTATGGGGTCATTAAGTGCTTGGCGTGTTTCCGAAGCAGGGAGTGCGGCAGTGGTATTTATTGGAGCCACGTGATTGGTGGAGATGTTGGGCTGCTACACAAGTGAAACAGGCGAAGCAGGTGGCATGTCAGTAGCATTTATTGAAGCCTCGTGATTGATTAAATTGTTGGACAGCTACATAGGGAAATCAGACGGTAGTGGATTAGTAATCAACGGAGGTGAAATCTGAACCGTTGAAGGGCGCTGATGGATTGAAGCCAGCTGGCTGTCACTTGCAGAGATGTGTGGCTCAGATGTTGACGACATAGGAGGGGAAATCTCAACTGTTGAAGTTGGGAGTTGAAGTGTCTTCATAGGAAACGGCTGGAGCATTATCTTTCCAGATGGATTTTGTTCCCCTCTTCCATTTACTTTCCCTTGTTCCTCTGTGTTCAGTGGTGCGATAGTAGCATATGCTCCTTTTACTTGATTTCTTTGAAAACCTGCATTATTTTCACTACGACCAGTTCTTTTAATAGAAACCGAGTTTGAGGGGTTCCTAGCATCCACTGTCAAGAACTCCTTCCCTTTTACATTGTCAATACCAGATGTCAAAATCAAGTCTTGATCTTCCTAAGTTGAGTCCTCTGGTGGAAGGTCTGTCTATTGCACCACAACCTGAGGGATGAGTGCACCTCATCGCCATATTTGTCGACAGCCTACTATTGCACCTGGTGTGTGTTCCAGAGGATTGTTTGACTCCGAGATAGGGAGCGGGTGAACCTTGAAGGTTTGTCCGGACCGAAAAGGTCGAAGTAATGATACATGAAAAACGGGATGGATGCGTGCTGTGGTTGGGAGTTTCAATCGGTAGGCGACAGGACCGATCTTCTTTTCTACTTCAAAAGGGCCATAAAACGCTAGGCCAGTTTGTGTGAGGACCTTCGGTTGAGAGAAAACTGTTTGTAAGTTTGCAGCCGAACCAGAACCATATCTCCCGAGGTAAAAGTCCAATCTTTTCATTTCTTATCTGCTTGTGCTTTCATACTCTGTTGAGCCTTGAATAATTTTTCCTTCAATGTTCCCATGAGGTCACTCCTCTCTGAGAGTATGGAGTCCACTGCCTCGTTGGTGGAAGATCCTAAATAATAAGCCACCAAGTTAGGAGCTTTTTGGCCGAACATGACCTGATAGGGTGAAACCCCTGTCGAGGTATGGAACGATGTATTGTAAAATTTTTGGCCAGACTCAATATTGAGTTCAACTCTTAATGAAAGCACCAATGTAACAAATGACAGTAATCTAACGTAGAGAATTAGGGTATTGGGAGAAAAGGATATGATAGAGTTAGTTAAGAGAGAAGAAGGAGGGAGAAAGAGTATTTTCCTGAATAATGCATACCATATTACTAGGCCCAGTAGGCTATTTATACTCAAGGTTTAATACAAGTAAAGTAACTGCATTCTGAATTAAAAGACATTGCAACTATTAGTTAATAACCCAAAACGTAATCCTCTAAATGGGCTGGTTTCCTTACTATTCTTTTACTAGCCTGCTTATTAGTAGAGCCCGTAACATTGTGTTTGTATGAAATAAAATTATCTCCTATAACATGAGAGATAATAAACAAACATATATATATATATATATATATATATATGAGGTAGGATCCTTTGACACCAGTGTCAAATTTCAAATTTGACATCTCATCTGAGAGCCGTTAGATCAAAAAAGATCAACGGTGTCACATGCTTACAAATCAGAGCCGTTACACCGTTGATCTTTTTTGATTTAACGGCTCTCAGATGAGGTGTCAAATTTGAAATTTGACATTGGTGTCAAAGGATCTGCCTATATATATATATATATATATATATATATATATATATATATGGGATATTTTGACTCTAGAGTAAAACTTACAAGTCTTACTCTCCATCTCAACCTTTGATTTCCATTCATCTAACTGTTATTATTTATTTCAAATTAATAATTAATTAATTGGTATATATAACCGTTAGATGGACGGAAATCAAAGGTTGAGATGGAGAGTAAGACTTGTAAGTCTTACTCTGGAGTCAAAAGATCTCTCCCTATATATATATATATATATATATATATATATATATATATATATATATATATATATAAGTGTGTAGGACCCATGTGGAATCATGTCAAAAGAAGAGATAAAAAAAGAAAATATGAGCTACACACACTTTTATCTATAAAGTAATGTCATGCAAAATTACTTACATTTTTTTTTCCAAAACCCAAATGATTCTGAATTCCTTATATTTTGTTTTTAAACACCAGAATGACTTCGATTTCACGAGGAAAAACACTAATCCTATTCATCCGAAGTAGTTAATGGCAGTGAATATATCTTCTACGGAAATCTTCGAGGCTTTATCTTATCTGCAAATGTAAGTTGCTGTAGTGAGTTTGGCTTTCACGTTTTGCAAGATGCTTGTTAGAGTATAATATAAATTATTAAAGAGTTCTTTACCTAATAGTTTAAATTTTTGGGTTGAATTGATTTTTTACTTGGTATCAGAGCCTTGGTGTTCTCAGTTCGATCTTCGTCGCCCCTCATTTTCTTTGTGGTCGCACAGGTATGCTGGGCTTGATGCATCATCCACCTTTCAGCCTAATAGACTCTCTTGTGAGGGTGTATGTTGGAGATATATAAAACCATTAATGTAGCCTCACCCATCATTATGTCCTGGAATGACCTTCTTCAATTCTTCTTCAGTAAAGAATAACCTCGGGGGACATGACTTGTTTCCCCTTTCTTTAAAAACTAATATGTCTTTAATTGACATAACCTCTCTGAGGTATTTTCTTTTGGCACTGGTGGTATCACCTTCACCTCCAAGTGCTCTACTTATCACATTGCACTCATATTCCACATGTTCAAATTCATTATCTTTGGCTTCATCTTTATCTCAATCTCTCTTGCTTTCTTTCTTTGGGATAGGGCTTCTACTGCGACTTCACTGCCTACGCTTGTCGTTCTTCCTTCCTTGAGTGCGGATGAGGTACTGTTTGAGACTTTCCCTTTATGATGTGCTTTTCGATAGCATCTCGGAGGTCCCAACATTCATTAGTGGTGTGCCCATTACCATCATGAAATGCACAATATTTAGAGCGATCCAGTTCGTCCTTGTTCTTGATCGGCCTTGGCCTTTCCTCACTACAGAGCTCGGTCTGGGCTACTTCTCTCCTTATCCTAGACCTGGGGATGTTTACAGGTGCATAGTTGTTGAATCGAGCTCTGTTAGAGCGCTTATCAGACTTTCTAGACTTCAGGTAGGACGTCTTTTTAGGACCTTGCCGATCTCTGCCTCTATTCTTCTTATCCGGGCTATGACCATCTTCATCAATTTTGATGGTGCCGTAAACTAATGCCATCTCCTCCATATCTAGATATTTGTTCGACCTCCTTCTGAATTCCTCTAAGTCGTTGACTGAAGTCTTAAAGATTGATTTGGCCAGTACAGGTCATCCATCTAAACCTGAAATAATCAAGTACAGGTGGACTGCCTTGGTCAAGTAGTGCACTTTGAGTGTGGCTTGCTTAAACTGTTCCAAATACTTTTGCAGTGTTTCTCCCTTCTCTTGTCGAATTCGTCCCAATGCATATGCCGTAATTGGGTGAGCCTTGCTGGTAGCAAAGTTCAGACATAAAGTACTTGCGAGATCCTCAAATGAATCAATGGAGTTTATAGGCAGCCTTGTTATCCGCATCATGGCTTGCCCTGTTAAAGTCGTGGCAAAAATCCGAGCCATGATGGGTCCTGTAATCCCGTTGAACAGCATCTCGGTCTTGAAAGCCTCCAGGTGTGCCTCCGGGTCTTGACTACCATCATAGGGCAGCACATTGCACTTTTTAAACCTCGGTGGAATTGCCATATTCATAATCTTGTTGGTAAATGGGTTGTCATTCTCCTTATCTTCATTCTCATCACCTCAGCCATATCCTTGACCTCTGGTGTTATGATGCTCTTCATTGTGGATACTCCGGCTATCATTGTGGTCCTCATTATGACTAGCACCACAGCCATTATGACTTTCATGGTGGCCTTCATTGTGATTCCCATAGTCGTTTTCAGTGTCGCAGTTATTATGAGCCGCGTTCCCATTTTGGGCTGGTTTATCGCCGTGTTTTCTTGGTTTCTGGTAGGTGCAGATTGAGATCACGCGTCGCTCATATGTGCCTCTTCCAGGATTGGGTTTCCGCCGCCTTGAAGCCTCTCCATTGCAGACGGTTGATGCAATGGCGGCAGGGGATTGTTTGCTCCACTTCGATTGTTTACTACCATAGCGAAATGGGATTCGAAATTTATTGTTCCCCACAGACGGCGCCAACGTTCGGTCCTATCGAACCGTAGATATATACTATAAAGGTATACGCTTAGAGATATCTATGAGAGATATTTTATTGCCTTAGAGCCAATGTACCAATCATTGTGCACAAACAATAGGCGTACAGCCAAGACTGGATGTGTGCATAATGTTGGCAGTAATAGTAAATAGGTCAAAAGTGTGTACGTGGGGTCTTCAACCTCTTATTTATAGGATTTACCTTTGTGGATTTGGGCTTTATATCTCCCTTGATTGATATGATAACTGTCTAATGTGTTGGGGATAAGAATCTTTGTCCTTGAACCTCCTTGGATTATGATAAGATTGAGATAGATTATGATATCCTATTGTAATGTGGTTGAGATATGGATCCCGTCCATAACAAGAGCCTTGGTGTCCTTAGTTCAATTCTCGCTGCCTCCCTTTTTTTATGGGATTTCTTAGTACAGGTATGTTGGACATGATCCATCATCCACCTTTCAGCCCAATGGGCTCTCTTGTGAGCAGGTGAGTTAGAGATATAAAAAATCATTAATATAGTCTCATCCAGTAGCTTAAACTTTTGGGTTGAATTGATTTTTTATATGATATCACCCATTTTCTTTATGAAATTTCTTAGCTCAAGTGGGCTTGTGCTTGATACATCATCCACCTTCCAAGTCCATTGGGCTCTCTTGTGAGGGGATTTGTTAGTTTATAATATAAACCATTAAAGAGACCCTCACCTAACAGTTTGAGTTTTTGGATTGAATTGATTATTTACAAAACTATTTCCAATATAGACTACTCTTTTGCATCTGATGGTTTTGATGCAGTTGTGAGAGTTCTTTTACAGTATTCTGCTTCATTTTCTTCCAAAAGTTGTACCTATTAACAATTGACATTGGAAGAATAGTTAAACAAGTTGAGCACAATTTGGCAGTATAGCCTTATAAAAATGCAAATGCATTAGGTATTTTGAATTTCCATTCATACTACGGGATAGTGAAAAAAATACAACATTGCTTTGAAGTATATACCAAGCAACCTGAAGACTTCTTTTGCATCGGATGTAGCAGCATCATCTAGAGCACATTTTCTGAATGCTGATGTGATGCATTTTATGCCACTAGCTAGAGGAAATAGTTTTCTAACTACTATATTAAAAAACGCCTTAACCACAATTTTATCATAATTTACAAAGGAATCTTCCTATTAAATATTCTTTAGTTTTACATTCAGCAACAATATTAACTTATCGTTTTTCATCGTAATCACTTCGACACTTTGCCATGTGGGAACATTAACTTTCTCTCTTACCGTGGGATTATAATGGAATTGAATTGCATGTATGTTCTGTTCAAAATAAGTGCTATTCGAGCAACCTATAATGTTCTTGGAGGGAACCATGATTGGAGGAAGGGCCACAAAACATGCCACCCCATTGAGGGAAGTAGATCAAGGTTACAGGAAGAGTACAAAATATCATCATTAGGCCCATTAGGGATATGCCTGTTTGCTTCGACACGTTGGAGCCCGAGAACAACAATAATTGAGTCACAACAGCCCCTAACGTTCCACCGCTCCCTGTCATTCCTGATATTACTCCTAGCGATCTGCAAATAACGTCGTGTGGAAAAATATGACAATTTATCTCAAGACTCACTGTCATAAATCCGATTTAATTCAAAAGAACACTATACAATTTATATATATATATATATATATATATATATATATATATATATATATATATATATATATATATATATATATATATATGGCTTTATGTTGATTATGATGTAGGAAAAGTGATTCTGTAATGTTATAAAGATTCGTTTTGTGTGCCATATTTTTTTAATTTTTTTTGTTTTAAAATGTGTGGGCCCTACAAAACGTTGTGTGTAGGAGAGTTTGTTGTATTATGTTAAAAGATAAAATGAAAATCCATATATATATATATATATATATATATATATATATATATATATATATATATATATATATATATATATATATATATATAAGAGTTATGTTGTAGGAAAAATGATCGTGATATGTTATAGAGTTCGTTTTGCGTGCCGGAGGTTTTTTTTTTTGCTGCGAGCCCCACAAAATGTTATGTGTGTAAAAAAAATTTTGTGGTCATGTTAAATGATAGATGATAAACATATATATATATATATATATATATATATATATATATATATATATATATATATATGGGGCATGATATTTACACTCAATCTTGATCATTGATCCACTTGTATCCAATGGCTCATATTACTAAAAAATCAGAACCCTTGGATATAAGTGGGATCAATGGACAAGATTGAAAGTGTAACTTACTCTGGTGTAAAATAATCATGTCCATATATATATATATATATATATATATATATATATATATAGGAGCAGGATATTCTTACATCGGTGTAAGAGTTAGAAGTCTTACACTCAATCTTGACCATTGATCCACTTGAATCCAATGACTCACATCACTAAAAAATTTGAACCGTTAAATATAAATGGAGTCATATATATATATATATATATATATATATATATATATATATATAGGGGCAGGATCATTTTACACCGGTATAAGATTAAAAAGTCTTACACCAATCTTAATCATTGATTTTCTGCATCTAACGGTTAAAATTATATATATATATATATATATATATATAGGGGCAGGATCATCTTACACCGGTGTAATAGTTAAAAGTTTTACACCAAATCTCAATCATTGATTTTCTGCATCTAACGGTTAAAATTTATTAGGTCTCATTCATTAATTAATTTGTAATTCCCAATAAATCTCAACCGTTAGATGCACAGAAATTAAAAGTTAAGATTTGGTGTAAGATTTAATATTCTTACACCGGTGTAAGTTGATCCTATCTCATATATATATATATATATATATATATATATATATGTGTGTGTGTGCGGGATATTCTTACACCGGTGTAAGAGTTAGAAGTCTTACACTCAATTTTCACCATTGATCCACTTGTATCCAATGATGGCTCACATTACTATAAAATTTGAGCAAAATGGGGTTAGAGGACAATATTGAGAGTGTAACTTACACCGGTGTTAAATGATCCTTATATATATATATATATATATATATATATATATATATATATATATATATATATATATATATATATATATATATATATATATATATATATATAGGAAGGTTATAGTTACAATTTTTTTTTTTACAATCTCTTACAACCATATTTTATCACCATTGATTTCCGTCAATCAACGGTTATCATTTATTGTGAATTAATAATTAATTAATGAGTTTAATTTGCTAAAATGATAACCGTTGATTGGCGAAAATCAACGGTGATAAGATATGGTTGTAAGAAAAAAAGGTTGTAACTATAACCTTGCTCATATATATATATATATATATATATATATATATAAGGTGAGGATCATTTTACACCAGTGTAAGTTACACTTTTAATTTTGTCCGTTAATCTCATTTATATCTAAGGGCTCGCAGTTTTTAGTAATATGAACCATTGGATACAAGTGGGTCAATGGCCAAGATTGAGTGTAAGACTTTTAACTCTTACACCGGTGTAAGAATATCCTTCCCCATATATATATATAGGGTCAGAATCATTTTACACCAGTGTAAGTTACACTCTCAATCTCGTCCATTGATCTCACTTATATCTAAGGGCTCTAATTTGTTAGTAATGTGAGCCATTGAATACAAGTGGTGTAAGACTTAATTCCTATATATATATATATGTAAAAATATTTCTTTTGTCACATGTAAAATTTTCTTTTACAACTTCAAAATTATATCATTTTGGGATATGAGAGAATTAATG
Source organism: Gastrolobium villosum (assembly GCA_032173675.1). Taxonomy (NCBI): domain Eukaryota; kingdom Viridiplantae; phylum Streptophyta; class Magnoliopsida; order Fabales; family Fabaceae; genus Gastrolobium; species Gastrolobium villosum. The sequence goes on along the minus strand of JAVKPL010002635.1, from coordinate 15,178 downwards.
AATGATATTTCAAGAATTTTGTTTGGGGAAAAGTGTTTATACTTTTAAATGACACAACTTATATCTTTTCACTCTCACAAAAAGGTGGGACCCATACATTTACTTTTTTTGTCAACTCTCTCTCCTATTTTATCTATCTCTTTCTCTTTCTTAAAATGACATAATTTTACATCCTTTAAAATTATACACACTTTTCCCTTTTGTGGGTAAAATGTGTGTTATTTTAAAGGATGTAAAGCTGTGTCTTTTAAGAGAGAGAAAGAGATGGATAAAGGAAGAGAGAGAGTTGACAAAAAAAAATAAAAGTGTGGATATCACTTTTTTGTGAGAGTGAAAGGATATAAGTTATGTCATTTAAAATGATAAACACTTATCCCTAAATTATATATATATATATATATATATATATATGAAGTTGCTAAGAACTAAAAATTTTCTTCATTTTATTTTATACATTTTGCTACGGCCGGGTATATTAATGTGTGGTTGGTTATACATCTGTTATACATGCTTGAGTCATTTGACACTAAGTGGGGGAAATAGTGTTATTCGAGTAAAAACTCTGGAAACTAATTATAGTTTAGATTATGAAAACCTACTGGTTTAACCAATAATAATAGAAATTTAAAGGACACTATAAAATAATAAAGTATAAAAAAATCACTTCGGGTTTCCTTTTTTTCTTTAATAAAGTATTGTATATTATCCCTTTTAGATTAGAAACTAAGATACAAAAATTTGTATTTTTTTATAAATTTGGTTCTAATATCATTTGGATAATAACTTTTATAAATATGTAACTTTTTATTTTTTATTAGTTAATCTGTAATATTTGATAGATAATATATAATGATAATGGGAAGGTTATGCTTATAACCTATTTTCTTTTACAACCTCTCACAACCAATATCTTAACCGTTGATTTCCGTCAATCAAACGGTTAAGATTTTCGTCAATTAAATTTATTAATTAATTATTAATTCACAATAAATATTAACCATTGATTGGCGGAAATCAACAGTTAAGATATTGGCGGTAAGAGATTGTAAAGGAAAATAGGTTGTAACTATAACCTCTCCCATATATAATTTTAAAAATATATTACAATTATTTTTCTTTTGATCGAAAATACCGAAATGGACCCATGTTATAAATATCATAACAAATCCAGATTTGATTTCTTTAGCTAGCTTACAAGCAAAGTAATTAAATCACCTGTTTCTTACTCGTTCATTTCTTTGTCCCATTAATTGGAAAAACTTCAATTCGTCGGATCACCGCTTTTCCTTTCCGATGCATTGAAAACTTTCTCCATCAATTGACAATTGATGGTCAATTGAAAAACACTAAAATAATAAAAAACAAATAACAAAAAGTCTTGTTCTTTAAAAGAGAAAGTAAATTTCTTTATTGATGTGTCATTTTGTTTTATTAGTTTTTAGACTCCAGACGCGGATACATGCTTTCATTTCCCAAGCGGGATCTTGTATAAACAACATCGTTGTTTTCCGAAACACCATTTACGTGTCCGGTGAAAGTTGAGAAAAACGTTGTTTTCACAGGGCAGTCAAATCTTATATATATATATATATATATATATATATATATATATATATATATATATATATATATATATATATATATATATTAGCCTCAATGGATATTAATTAAAAAGAAATAAATGAAATATTTTTTTTTTCAAATTTAGTAAGAGAGAATTTGAATGGGTTTTTCTTTTCCATCAGAAACAGCAATTATTTGAAAAAAAAAAAGGCTTTTCTGGTCAACATGTGCATGTTTAGATTTTACTTTTAATAAAAAATATTTATCTTCTTGTTGTATAATTTTTTTTTTTTTTTTTTCTTTCTGCCACAGTAACGTAACAAGAAGTGTGAGTAAGTTTCATTAAATTTTTTTCTCTTTTCATTATAACAATTAACAAAACTATTGTAGCAGAGTTATTATTATTTTTTGCCATGCTCATAATAAATCCCATTAACTTTTTCTCCCCTCTTCAGATTATAATAAAATTCAATATTCACTCTTACGTTAGTAGTGTCTAGTGTGGATGAATAAAATTTTCTGAAATAAAAAGAGAAATCGTAAACCTCGGCTCTGTTTGATCATATGTTGATTTTTTTTTTAAAAAAACTGTTTTGTAGAATAATTATGAAAATAGTTATTTTCTGTGTTTTCTTATTTTGAAAGTTAAAAACTAAAATCGAAAATAAAAATAAATCAGACATATTCTCTAAATTTGATTCTAAAAAAAAATAATTACAATTTTCAAAACTTTTTTTTTATACCAAATGAGTTTTTTTAAAAAAAAAAAAAACTAAAAAATTATTTTAAAAAACAGGAATCAAACAAAGCAGTTATTTTTGTGAGTAGTATCACTATCAAGCCAACTAACCTTTTGGAAAGGAAAGGAACGACACCAAAGATGAGGCCAGAAGCAGCTTCAACAAAGAGAGAAAAGCAGCACATGACAATAATAGAACCCCACAACGTGTCAACTTTACCAAGCAACACGCATAGCATACCCGCCACCGTTTGAACCACCCACAATCCCCACAACCTTCCCCTCATCCCAAACCTCTTCCCCATCATGTCCGAAACAACACCACCCATTGGCCTCGAAACCAAATTCCCCATCCCAAAACACGCCGCAATTATCCCAGCCGTTTGCACATTCACCCCAAACCTGTCATAATAATACTGCGCTATTATATTATCCATTGTTAACTCCACCCCAAACGAAAACCCATAAAGCAAACTCATTATCCACGCTCTGTAATTCCCCAAACCACCTAACACTACATTCAACACATTCTCTTTTTTACCCTTCTCTCTCTCCACGTTGTTATAGTTCCCTGAGGGTAGGTCCTGTCCAAATGCCAACACTAAGATACCCGTTATTGCTTGAAAAATTGCGGGAACTATGAACGCTAATCTCCAAGCAGTGGAAGATGGGACATTGAAGAGGTACATTATTAGGGAGTAGACAAGTGGCATGACTAGTTGTGTCACGCCGGCACCCATGTTTGCCCAGCCGGCGGCGACGCCGTTGGCCATGCCGACCACGGTGGGGGAGAACATTGAGCTCATCCAGAACTGGTTTGAAACGAAGTTTGCGAGTGAGAACCCCACTAAGAAACGGATTGTGATGAAGGCTTGTGGCGTTGAAACTAGTGAGATTGCGAGGATTATGGGTGCGGTTAGGAGGGAGAGTGTTCCCGAGGCTATGCGTGGGCCCAAGAGGTCGCATGTGGGACCCATTAGGAGGCGGGAGAAGATTGAGCCAGCGAAGGCGGCGGAGCCTGCGGCGCCTATTTCGGCGGGGGTTAGGTTGAGGTCGTCGCGGATGATGGGGAGGAGTGGTGGGATGGAGAAGGTTGAGAAGAAGCATGAGAAGAGGTTGAACCATGCTAGATGGAAGGCGCGCATGTGCGGTGGCGCCGCCGAGAATGGTCGGAACTCGGTGGCTTTTTGATCGGCGTCGACGGGTAAGGGAAAAGATGGTTTGGCAGCGGAGAAGTAATGGTGAGGTTGTTGCATGGTTGATTCTTGTTGCAAAGATGTTCGCACGAATATTCAGACTTCAAACAAGAACTAACTATGGAGCTTCACTCTATCGTTATGGTGGAGAAGAAGTGGTTTTTTTTTTAGTACATGAAGAAGTGGTGTTTGATTTCAAGCTCATAAAGCATATGGTATTTAAGGCATTTTCATGGGGCAATAATTCTTAGATTTAACTGCTCAATACAGTTAATAATGAGTTACTATAATTGATTAAGCATCACTAATTGCGTGAAGGATGAGGATAATTGTACATCGATGTAAGATTAATAAATCTTACACTACATCTCATCCGTTGATTTCTATACGTCCAACGGTTAAAATTTAGGAAGTTATACGAATTAATTAATATTAATGAGTCAGGATCATTTTACACCAGTGTAAGTTACACCTCAATCTTGACCATTGATTCCACTTATATCTAAGGGCTATAATTTTTTAATAATATGAGTCATTTGATACAAAGAAATCAATGATCAAGATTGAGTGTAAGACTTCTAACTCTTATATTAGTATAAGAATATCCTACCCAATATTAATTAATCATTAATTACATTAAAAATACCAACTGAAACTCAGCTCTCTTTTAAAATATAAAATATGTGATGGAGAATATATTTACTACTCTTTTTTTTTTTTTTCTTTAGAATATTTTAGGATCAACAAAACTGTTGACTTGATTTCAATCCAATAACTATAAAAAAATAGTCGTAAGAATTTATGATGGAAAAGAGATTGGACGTATAACATCTCCCATAATATATTTATGTAATAACTTTTCTTTAATAGAGTTATAAAATAATGGGTCAACCTGATCCATGTAAGTTGACATGCCATAAGTTAAGGACGAAATAAGTTAACTCTTCCTAAATTTACTTTGCTAATGGGAAAGAAATAGTTGATTCGACTCAAACCACGGAAGTTGTTTTATTAAGTTACTTCAAAATCAAGAGGACGAGTGAACTAAGTTTTTATAGAATTTCGCAAACTTTTTGAAACACTTGGCCTTGAAAAATATTGTTGAAACTATTTAACTCTATAAAATGCCAATAGAATAGAATATAAGATTTGCGATAAATAATAGAATAAATTAACAATCAACCCACTTACGGTTTCTGTAAACACCCCAAACCTGTACCAAATACACTCCACCCCAGTTGACTTATTGACTACTAAAATTTTTAAATTTAGGCATTAAAGATCTACCAAAATCTTCTACTACTAACTCACTACCTATCTAATCACCATTGAATCAACATTTTCTCTTTTTTCAATTTTTTTTTAACATTCTCTCTTTTTGATTCAATGGTGATTAGATAGGTAGTAAGTTAGTAGTAGAAAATTTTGGTAGTTAGAATATCCTTCCTCTTAAAGATAACACCATGCTATGTAGCACCGATACGACACGCGACACGTGACACGACACGACACGATACTCCGACACGTCAATCCTAAAAAATTATGGATTTCGACACGTTGGGACACGTTTTAATATTAAATAATAATTTTAATTTATATAGTGTATATTTCATTTAATATTTAATAATTTAAAAAAAATGAAATTAAATTAATAATACCCATCAAAACGTTATAAAGATGGAAGCTTTAATAAAAAAATAAAAAATGGGATGAGAGAGATATAATATCAGATAGAGAGAACAAATCATAATAGAGAGAGATAAGAGAGAATGAGATAGAACAAGAGCGTAATAGGAATTGATAACAATGATGCTAAGATGATCTCTTATCTACTTAAGGGAAAAAAGACAAAAAAATAAAATTGATATGAGCATGTGGAAACTTTATTAATATATTTTAATTTTTTTAAAAAAAATTTAAAAATTTAAAAATAAATAAAAAATAAATAAAAAAATAAAAAAAATTACGAAAATGTCATTTGACCGTGTCGGACATGGTCAAATTCGCGTGTCGAAATGGTCAAGGTGTTGAAAAAAGTCAACCGCGTGTCCGACACCGTATCGGAGCGTGTCGGACTCGACTCTTCCTATTTTTATAAGTGTATGTGCTTCATAGACACCATGTACTATAGCTAACGGCAGTCAATGCTCATTGACCCATCCACGTAATTAACCACAACACTAATCGCGAAATAAGTATCTAATTTGGAGAGAAAAACATTGGTGGTTGTTTTAGGATTCCTTGTACTATGCTGACAACTTCGATTATGTCACAAGGCGAAATATTTATTATATTTCAGGATCACTAAATAATTTGGTGTTCCCTCTCACAATATTAATTTTTCCTTTCCCTTTTTATCTCTACTATTTTTGTTCTTTTCCAATTTTATCCTCTCGTTTACACTAAGAGACCACATGAAAAATGGTGGTCCCGGTTCACCATAAATTCTCTCGTCACAAGGACCCTTTGGTTGTCTCTTTCTTGCAGTTGTATCACTTGATGCAAATAATTGTGTGATTCCGAATAGCTATTGGGTTGTAGATATAGAGAATACAAAGAAACTGCTGTACTTGGTTTTTAACCTATTATTAATCTGTCGTTATTCAATAGCTTAAATTTTTGGCAGAAATGATTGTATAATATGGTATCACAGCGAACGATGAAGTGTTTTAAAATTCAATTCTTGCAGGCCTCATTTCCCAAAAAAGAAAAGAATTAAATCATGTAAGAGTTGGTTACGTGACTGTCTTAAAGAAATGGAAGGATAACACTGGATGGTATATTTTATGTAGGATCTAAGTACCTTTTCTCAGGTATCTATGAACGAGATACCTTTGAGGGTAGGCTGATCATTGTGCACAATAATATCGACATAGTCAAGGCGTGGGGTGTGTGTACAGTGACAAGCTAAGAGAGAGAGTTTTCAGCGAGTACCTACCTTTGGGACTTACCTTGTATTTATAGAGGTTACCTGTGGGTAGTGTGGATTGGCCTTTGGTGCCTCTGATAGGGCCCTTGGCCTGCTTGCTGTGCTGTCGCTGTGTTATAGGATAAATATCCTTGTTGGATATCTATCTGAGTCAATGCTGACTCAAATCTTGGATTGCCCTTTGTTGGGCTTGTTTCTTAATGGACCCATTATACGGGTCCATAACAGTTGCCCCCCAGCCCGGTAGTTTGGTTGTCCAGGCTGCCGGGGTGAATTGTCTTGCCTTTTGCTTCAGGTTTTCTGCTGAGCTTTTGAGTTTTTGTAAACTTTTTGCATATATGTTCCTTACATCTCAGGCTTTTAAACCGGGGTCCTCATTACCTCCTATCTCGGCGGGTTGATCATAGACCATGGAAAATATTTCACGTATTCCCATACCGAGTTTGGGATGAGATTGAGTGGTTGGGATCCAACTGGTGAGTTGCCCCCAAGCATCATTCCATATGCACACGTCCTGAGCTTGTAGCTTCCTTCTGAGACCGGGAATGATTTTCCCTTGTCAACTATGTGGACAGGTTATGCATGAACCCGACAAGATACTGCACATGTGTAACCGGGGAATGGACGAGCTTGAGTTATTGGGATCCAACTGGCGAGTTTCCCCCAAGTCTCATCCATGTAACCCGGCTAAAAGTTGCCCCCCAGCCCGGTAGTTTGGATGTCCAGGCTGCCGGTGAAAGTAAACTGGCCTTTGAAGGCCGATGCATGTAAGGTGTAAAACAAAAATTTTACTGCGGAACATACATGCACACATAGGTTCATGCTTTAAGACAACATGATGTTACATTGTTTTTGGCCTGATCAGTCAGGGAGATCAGATGTCAGGCTTGAAGGGTTCAAACCCTCTAATGGTGATCCACACCACCGTTCGTCAATGATGCAAGAACCCTTTCTTGAAAGCCACCAGATGAACACCACAGTGAGGCTTGCTATGCACACAAGTGGTGAAGGTGGAGGCTAGGTATTCTGTTTGGAAAGGTGTAGTGAGCTACCCTACAGAATGGTGCATAGATGGAGGAGAGTTGGCTAGGTTTTTTTTTTCAAAACCCTAAGGTGTGGAACAAGTGTTATATGCACACTTGGAGAGGAGGAGGGATTTTAAATCATTCAAAATGAAAACAAAATTTCAAACTTTTGAAATTTGCGCATGGATTAGGGAGGATAAGGTGGAGCTGTTGCAAAACCAATTTTGCCAACAACCTCCAATCTTATCCACATGAAATTAAGTTCAAAATAATTTAAACTTAAATTCATAAACTATCATATAGTATATACTTTTCATGCGCATAATTCAGCCCTAGAAGGGGTCCAAATATATTGAGTAGCTGCATTCAAAATTTGAATCAACTCACCCACTGATTCCCTCAACCACCAAATCTGAATGGAGCTTTGTTTTAAGTGATAAGATGACATCCTTATCACTTAAACTAGCGCACCAAATAGCCAAGGAAGTGCTCCAAAGATGCTTCTTGATCCAAGGAATATGCTCCAATAAGATCCTGTCTTATCCTTTTGTTATGAAACAACTTTTCAAAACCAATTCAAATTCAAATTCAAACACTTGAATTCAAACGTTCAAACATTCAAATTCAAAATTCAGAATTAAAAATTTCAAATTACAAATTCAAAATTCGAATTTCAAAATTCAAATCCAAATTCAAATTTCAAAATTCAAAATTCAAAAATTTCAAATTTCAAATTTCAAATTCCAAATTCAAATTCCAAAATTCAAATTTCAAAATTCAAATTTCAAATTTCAAATTTAACTAATTTCTAGGAATAATGTTTGGACTATCCAAGCCCATATGAGAACCACCCACCCATTTAGGTGGGCTTCCAAACAATTCTTGGGCTAACAACCATTATTAGGCCCAATACCTTAGCTAGTCCATCATGACTAAAGGTGTTATGTGTGACATTATCATGAAAATACTGGGCTTGGGCCCAACAAGCCCACAACCCAATTAATGACAACACAGAGCACTAGCAATGCTTTGTTGCCCCAGGTAGTCAGATTAATGACTTGATCATCCTATTGCACATATTTGGCTACCGTATGTATTTCCTTTCGTCTCGGTTATCTTCCCATTAACCTAGTCCTTAGGTGCCTTCTTACCCTTCTTCTTGCCCTTCTTCTTCTTGGCTTTTCCTTTGGGCTTTAGGGGGTCACCTTTTGCAGGCTCCTTACCCTTTCCCTTGGCCTTGCTAGGCCCACCAATCAAAAGAGCCTGTGTCCCTCTTTCTTGATAGACACTTCAGCTGTTGTTAACATGCTTAACAACTCAGGCAAGCTCTCACAGAGATCCCATGCATATTGTAATTCATGATGAATTGACTGAAGGAAGGTGGAAGTGAGGTGAGGACACGCCCATTACTTAGTATATCCATGATGAAGCCTAGGTTTCCTAGCTTCTCAAAACAGCCCGATCATCTTGAGAATAACATGGCTGCCAACAGACATGCTCTCAAACATACAAGAGAACATTTCTCTTGAGGCCTATACCTCTGAGCCTGCCTTTAATATCATACAACTCCTTGAGATGTACGATAATAGAGGGAGCATCCATATGCTCATGCTGCTTTTGCAGTTCAGGCGACATGGATGCCAACATGATGCATACTGCCATCACATTGTCATCCAAGTGCTGTTGGTGGGTTACGAAATCAAATTCCGCAAACCCTTCTTCCCCAAACCTTCCCGTGGAGCTACGGGTATTACAGCATCTAAAACGTAGGCAATCTTTTCGGCCCTTAGAACTATTCTTAGGTTCTGATACCAGTCCATAAAATTTGAACCGGTCAGTTTATTCGTATCGAGTATTTAACGCAGTGACAGTGGATTAGTCATACTATAAGCTGAAAAGGATGTAAAGATAGTTTTAGTTAATATACGGTTATGTAGTTAAAAGCAAATTATTAAAGACTTGAAATAATTTGCCCCTCCCACTATTTTATCTAAGTCAATGACCCTTCCTTTTGACTTAGGGTTAATCTACTTTAGATTTTACCTTAGTGGGATTAAGAGTGCGATTATTTATTTTAATCTCCGTCTGAGACCGCAAGATTAATTTAAATAATGGGTTGATCTTTATCAACAGTATCTTATACCCTCTCTTAACATTAGTTTTACAACTCTTTGTCACTTAGTGGTGCATCTCATGCAACCAACCTAGCACCATTACCCTAAGCACATAAGCCCGGCTGTGCCTGCAACTTATGTCTTAGTTAAGCATTAAACCAGCACCCTAAGTGTCTTACACTTCAAACACTACTCTAGCCCAACGAAATAGTGGGTCCCAACTGAGTTGTGGAGCACCACTATGTAGAAGAGTTTTGAGAAGCATTGGTGGTGGGAGGTAATCACATGCTTAATTATTTATTCCTTTTAAGGGTTCCTTTTATTTTGGGGTTAATTAGGTCCCATCAAACGCATATTGTAAGTTATCATGCTAGTCGTTACCTATGTCAAACATCTATCGGTATACACTAGTCGCTATTGGACAAACATAATAACCATACAAAATGCGGTTTGCCCAATTCATGCATACTAGACGTTCTAATCATACATGCATATAAACAGTTTATATTGAGACAGCCATGGTGCTCGCGCTTTTGTCCCTTTTGCTTCTTTAAGCAACGGCCGCTTGTCGTCTATACGCCACTAGCATATTTCTCTAATTACAAATAATTAAAGAAACTCCATAACATTTTGGAGGGACAAAAATACAAAATTTAAATTACAAATACAATTGTAAATTAAAAGGCGCGATTACACATTAATTTTAAAATTCAAAATTCAAATCCGGGCACCATGATCATCCCCTTCCTATTTGTACCTGAAAAGTTCAAAACTTGCAAACACAAACATTATATTATCACATAATATTTTCACATGTATTTTGACATTTAACATTTAAACATCAAAATAACATCAAGATTCATAATCTTAAATTTCTCATTGGCCGAATTTAAAAAACAATTTTAATTCAAATTTTGTTAATTCTTTCTTAAAGAAAGCAAAATTAAACCATGCATGTAGCCATAAACCCCTTCATGGCCGAATCATATAGGTGACTATATGATAAATTTTGTCACAAAATTTCATGCATATAAACATGACACAATTCATGGAGAAAAATAAGAAATTATTCAAGGTACTCTTAGTACCCTCCATGGCCGAATCTACCCTTTCAAAAGGGTTTTCGTTTTAAAACTTTCATAAAGAAAAAGAAACTAAACCATGATGCATAATGTTTTATGAACACAGAATCAAATTTACATGTTCATAAAAACAAAAACTTTAACACTTTAAAGGATTTGTGATTCAAAATCCATATGCAGAATTTAAACTTTAACCCTTTAAAGATTTTTGACCGTGAAAAACTCCTTTCACAAACAAGGTACCATCACCCGTCGATGGTAAAGCAACCGGGCTCTGATACCACTTGAAAGTAAACTGGCCTTTGAAGGCTGATGCATGTAAGGTGTAAAACAAAAATTTCACTGCGGAACATACATGCACACATAGGTTCATGCTTTAAGACAGCATGATGTTACCTTGTTTTTGGCCTGATCAGTCAGGGAGATCAGATGTCAGGCTTGAAGGGTTCAAACCCTCTAATGGTGATCCACACCACCGTTCGTCAATGATGCAAGAACCCTTTCTTGAAAGCCACCAGATGAACACCACAGTGAGGCTTGCTATGCGCACAAGTGGTGAAGGTGGAGGCTAGGTATTCTGTTTGGAAAGGTGTAGTGAGCTACCCTACAGAATGGTGCATAGATGGAGGAGAGTTGGCTAGATTTTTTTTTCAAAACCCTAAGGTGTGGAACAAGTGTTATATGCACACTTGGAGAGGAGGAGGGATTTTAAATCATTCAAAATGAAAACAAAATTTCAAACCCTTTTGAAATTTGCGCATGGATTAGGGAGGATAAGGTGGAGCTGTTGCAAAACCAATTTTGCCAACAACCTCCAATCTTATCCACATGAAATTAAGTTCAAAATAATTTAAACTTAAATTCATAAACTATCATATAGTATATACTTTTCATGCGGATAATTCAGCCCTAGAAGGGGTCCAAATATATTGAGTAGCTGCATTCAAAATTTGAATCAACTCACCCACTGATTCCCTCAACCACCAAATCTGAATGGAGCTTTGTTTTAAGTGATAAGATGACATCCTTATCACTTAAACTAGCGCACCAAACAGCCAAGGAAGTGCTCCAAAGATGCTTCTTGATCCAAGGAATATGCTCCAATAAGATCCTGTCTTATCCTTTTGTTATGAAACAACTTTTCAAAACCAATTCAAATTCGAATTCAAACACTTGAATTCAAACGTTCAAACATTCAAATTCAAAATTCAAAATTCAAAATTTCAAATTTCAAGTTCAAAATTCAAATCCAAATTCAAATCCAAATTCAAATTTCAAAATTCAAATTTCAAATTTCAAATTCAAAATTCAAATTCCAAATTCAAATTTCAAAATTCAAATTTCAAATTCAAAATTCGAAATTCAAATATTTGATTATTAATTTAACTAATTAAATTAATTAGTAATGGCTTGGACTATCCAAGCCCATTACTAAGCTCCATGCACCACCCACCCATTTAGGTGGGCTTCCAAATAGCTTCTTGGGCTAACAACCATTATTAGGCCCAATACCTTTAAAGCTAGTCCATCATGAATACAAGGTGTTAGTGTGTGACCCATTAGGTCCAACTTAGCTTCTGACATAACTGGGCTTGGGCCCAACAAGCCCACAACCCAATTAATGACAACACAGAGCACTAGCAATGCTTTGTTGCCCCAGAACTAGTCAGATTAATGACTTGATCATCCTATTGCACATATTTGGTTACCGTATGTATTTCCCTTCGTCTCGGTTATCTTCCCATTAACCTAGGGTAAGGAAATGTATCAACCCCTGCGGTTTAGGGTAAGCTTTATTCGAAATAGGGAATCTTCAATTTACTGACTCTAAAGGCAGATCATCTCATGATCTCTTTTACTATGCATAGATTCCCGAGTCCCTGTAAATGTCATCCCGATTTCTCCGGTTTACAGATAACCTAATCTCTCACAGAGATTTGACTAATTCCTTCAGTTTATTACACTAGCTCTGTGCCCTTTAAGGACACGCCCAATAGTATACCTATGAGTCTCCATGTTTCTGGCAGACGAGGCATACAATCAAAACATGCCTTCAAGAACACAGTCTAGGTAATAACTTCTGGTCTAAGGAAAGACATACCCAAACATAAAGAGATTACTCTAATGACACTATCTGTGAGATTTCCTCAGAGTCTCTTTTTGGGTCTGTTCAGTGCGAGCTATACTCTTATAGGTCCACCCACGACTTTAGCTAAGATATCTCCATATCTGCAGCTCATGAGATCTTTACCTTATATCCATATACAAGTAGATAAGTCGTACTAGTCTTTACTCGAGATCACTGATCCCCAAACTCAGTGTCTATAGACTAGGAACATATAATTAGGAATAGACATGCAATATCCTTGAATCCTCATGATCGTGATCTCATCACAGATACTCAAGAGATACCTGTTCTATTCCAAGGGGTTTATCCAGTTCGTTCATATAATATTAACAGTAATATTGAGACACAATATGAAACTGAATAAATAGTGCTTTCATTTATTTACGACAAACAAAGTTCTACATCTAGTGTCCTTTATTTAATCAAAAGATTGTCTCTAGGACACCCATATGCTAACAGCCGGGATGAAATAACAGTAATCTCTGCATTTAAATTTTGCATATTTTACTCAAGTTAGCAGTCGAATTTTTACTTTGACTTTGCCTCTTTATTGAAGCAATTTTCTTTGGGTTGGAACTTTTCTTTGGCCAACTTAATTGGGTCAGCGATTGCAGATATTATCTGTCATTTATTCAGCTGGTTTTAGTGAACTGAGTATTGAATATGTTGTTTCCGTATTTCTCCCTCAATCTTTTTTGGCCGAGGTGGTGCTTTGGTGAGGTAATGTTTGCCTCCTTTCAACATCGAGCTCAGCTTCTCCTTCCGAGGCTTTCACTTTGAGCCCAACTTCTTGTGCGGTGACTTTATTGATTCAGATTTAGCTTTTTAGCGTTAACTGAACAAAATGACCTAGCCAAGGTCTTTCATGCGGATTCCGCTTTTTTTTTAACCCAATAAGGTCACTTGATCAAGGTCGTACCAATCTGCCCTTATTTTTCAAGTCCTTCCGTTCTTCTATGCCTCGGCTAGGAGCCATACTCCTGCAATTTGCTTTTTATTTTTAACTCATTTTCTATCCAGGTTCTTGCATGTTGCTAGTCTTAGTTTTCCAATACCTTGGCGTTATAATGTTCAACTCAGCTTTTTACCAGAGTGTCATTTCTTGACTTTAGCTTATTTTGACTTTCTCATGCATTCTAGGCTTTGAATTTTTGGAACGAGGAATGGTACTTCATTGCCCCTTATCTTGGTGGGTTGAGCATGAGCCGAGCAAGATATTGTGTACATTCCATATAACCAGGTGATGAATGAGCTTGAGTTGTTCGGATCGAACTAGCGAGTTGCCCCCAAGCACATCATCTTTGTAACTCGGCTTAACATCATTGTGTCTAGGTGTCTATTTCTTGGATCCTGGATGTGATTTTTTAGTTCTCCTTACCAACTTCTTGTCAGTAATCGTAGACTGGGGTGTGATCCTTTTTTTCCAGGACCACATCTCTCCAAACCCGTCTTCATTTAATCGCAGATTGGGGTGCGATCCTTTTTTCTAGGACCACATCTCTCCAAATCCGTCTCCACTTTATCCTGGACTGGGGTGTGGCTTTTTCCAGGACCACATCTCTCCAAATCCAGTAGTCGGGGTGTCCGGGGTGCATATCTGATAAGTATAGTTGGGTTACTGTGCATTGCTATTGATCGCATTTTGTGAATATTTTATTCTCAGTGCGCGTAGGAGTCGGCCATGTTCATGGTCCGAGCCTGATTTAGCCATTGTTCTATGATGTATGGCTTTAACTATCTTGTCATGTTGAATTCTTACTTCAGACATCCTCCTTTGCTTTCCTACCCGGTAGTTTGGGTGTCCGAAGCGAGGTCTGTTGAACTATAATTTTGTCAAACTTCCGTGACCAAAGTCTCTATTGGAAGTATGAAAGTTTTTCCCTTTGACCTTTTTGCCGAAGTTTTATTGATTCATTGATCCATGTTCTGCATCCATGGATTCCTTTCGTTCCATGTTTTGGATTTTTTGTTATTTCGTTCTTTCTTCGGTGCTGAGCTTCATGAGCCGGGTACCGTGTATGCTATTTCAACATTCCTCCTTAAAACTTTTTGGCCGAGGTACGTAGCTCGGACTAGTTGAACAGTCTTTTTGACTGTCTTACCGAGATCTTGAAGTATAAGGATTGCTGCTTTTCTCTTTTAATCTTGGTTGCATTCCTGCACTTGCCCCCCAGTGCGGCAGTCGGGAAATCTGAGTTGTCGAGCTGTATTACTTTAATCCAAGCTGTGTATGTCGGAATACCGACTTTTCCTTTGAAATTTCTTTTTTCTGATTTGGGGATCTTTGAGCCCCTTTTGACTGATATTGTCGGGCTTTGCTCCCGATTTTTTGTATGTTTCGTTTGCAGGTTTGAATTTCTCCTTGCTATAATTAGCCCAGTTTTATATACTGTAGCTTTATT
>JAVKPL010002634.1:0-10209 GCA_032173675.1 Gastrolobium villosum | reverse complement strand
GGTAGCTTATGCGTCTCGACAACTAAAGCCTCACGAAGAAAATTATCCTACGCACGATTTGGAGTTAGCAGCTATAGTGTTCGCACTTAAAATATGGAGGCACCACTTGTATGGTTCGCAGTTCGACGTGTTCAGCGATCACAAGAGTTTGAAGTACTTGTTCGATCAGAAGGAGCTGAATATGCGGCAACGACGGTGGATGGAATTTCTGAAGGACTATGAGTTTGAACTTAAATACCATCCAGGAAAGGCAAACGTGGTAGCTGACGCCCTGAGTAGGAAGACAATGCACACTGCAACTCTGATGATGGAAGAATTGAAATTGTTTGAGGCCTTTCGAGACTTGAACTTATCCGTAGACGAGAGAGGGCATAGCATAAGATTGGGAAGTATAAAGGTGGAAAATGAATTGATCAGTAGAATTAAGGAGGCTCAGAGAGATGAAAAGTCAGTCCGTGAATTGGTTGGTAACCAAGAGGTAGTGAAGGATGAGAATGATATTTGGAGATTCCAAGGTCGGTTAATTGTGACGAATGAAGAGTTGAAGCAAGAAGTTTTGCAGGAGGCTCATAAGGGTAAGTATGTAGTTCATCCTGGATCCACGAAGATGTACCATGATTTGAAGACCTCGTTTTGGTGGCCGGGTATGAAGCGTGATATTGCTGAGTATGTAGCTCGATGCCTAACTTGTCAGAAGGTGAAGTACGAACATCAGAAACCTTCGGGACTCCTTCAACCCTTGGAGATTCCCGAATGGAAGTGGGACAGTATTGCGATAGATTTTGTAGTTGGACTTCCTCGGACGCGAGAAGGATATGATGCTATCTGGGTGATTGTTGATCGTTTAACGAAGTCAGCTCATTTCTTGCGTGTTAGAACCACGTATAATACAGAGAGGCTTGCCAGAATTTACCTGCAGGAGATTGTGAAGCTGCACGGAGTTCCTACGAGTATTGTCAGTGATCGTGATCCCAAGTAAACATCTAAGTTCTGGGAATCTTTTCAAAGAGCATTAGGGACCCACTTGAGATTGAGTACTGCTTATCATCCGCAGACCGATGGACAGACAGAACGCACCATTCAAGCTTTAGAGGACATGTTGCGAGCATGCGTTTTGGAGTTAGGAGGCAGCTGGGATAATTATCTTTCTTTGATTGAATTTGCTTACAACAACAGTTACCACTCCAGTATTCAGATGGCACCGTATGAAGCTTTGTATGGGAGAAAATGCAGATCCCCTTTATGCTGGACTGAAGTGGGTGAGCGAAGTATGTTAGGACCTGATCTAATTCAAGAAACATCCGAACAGGTAAAGAAGATTCGGGAAAATATGCAGCGGGCTCAGGCCAGACAGAAGAGTTATTACGACAAGCGTCATAAGCCCCTATCTTTCGAAGTCGGAGACCATGTATTTTTGAGAATCACACCTACATCGGGACTCGAAAGGAGAATGGGAGTAAAGAAGCTAAGTCCCCGGTACTTAGGACCGTATCTGATTATGGACCGGATTGGAGAGTCTGCATACCGGTTGGCTTTACCACCCAATCTGTCAGGAATTCACAATGTATTTCATGTGTCGCAGCTACGGAGATATCTCTCGGATCCGTCTCACGTGTTACAGCCGGAAGAAGTGGAATTAAAGGAAAATCTGACGTATCAAGTGCAACCGTTCCAAATTCTTGAAAGATCCGTCAAGCGACTCCGTTCTAAAGAGATTCCTTTGGTGAAAGTATTGTGCAACAACAGATCGGCAATTGAAGCCACTTGGGAGCGCGAGGACGACGTTCAGAAACGCTATCCAGAACTGTTTAGCTCTTAAGTAAGTTTATTTTGCGGACAAAATTCCTATTTGGTGGGGAGAGTGTAACATCCCACATGATTAGTAAAATACATAAGTGTGTATTGATATAGATGCATGTGTAGAATTCGAATTGTTGGTGTATGTTTGGTGGCTTGCGAATTACATGACCTTTACCCTTGGATGAGACTAAGGTAAGTTAGTGAAGTATTTAAATTAAAATGTTAGGGGAGTACATATGTAGGCATGTGAACTTTTATTAAAATCATATGAGTAATTTGATTGTGTGTTATAAGGCTTTGGTGTTTATTGGACTTGGGAAGTGGGCTAGTGTGTGTGGACTTGTCACCTTTAGGCTTGTTTTGTTGGACTTCTTCATGTGATGGCCGATGGCCCAAAGGGTCCTTGGATCTACCTTGTTCAGCCCAATGTTGCACCTACACTTATCTCCCCTAAGCCTTGTCCAACAAGGTTGTCTTGTGTATCAAGGGACTTCCACTTGGCAAGAGTAATCTTTTCCCTCCTCATCCATGCGCATAAGAGAGTAGATAGGACTTAGAAAATCTTCCAACTTTCCCCATGCATGACCGCCACATCACCCTTAGCATATGCACCTTTTGACTTCAACTTCATTGCATGGAAGACACATGTACTCCTTAGCATTATTTTGGGCTGCATCCTCCTCATCATGTGCGCACAAGGGAAGCTTCAAATCAGATTTTTATGACAAAAATCTGCATTGAGTGTTGACCAAGAGAACCACCTTGCATGTGCTCATGATGACAACTCCCCTCCACCTCCTTGCATGCGCATAGAGTATACAAGAAGCAAACCCCTTGCTTGTTTTGACCAAGTTTGCAGCCCCACTTCCACAAGAAATCAGAAATCTTCATGATGCCTCATCATTCCAACCTCTCCTCCCTCTCCTCTTTAAGTGGTGCGCACAAGAGGAGCCTTCCTCACTTTGCACATTCAGCCAATTTCTCTCCCTTTACTCCCCTCACCTTCTAGCCGTGTAGTGTAGGAACTTTAGGAGAAAGAAGACTTTACTAATTCATCTTCCCTCATCTCTCAAACCGTGGCCTAAGACACCAAGTGAAGTGTGAGTTTTCTTCTCCTTTCCCTCACTGTCCAGCCTTGTTACTCACCTTGGAAGCTGTCCAAGTTGTTCCTCCTCACCATTTGAGCGCACAAGCCATCTCTAGGAAGGGTTATGTGGTGTGTGATCCTTGACTAAGAAGTGTGTGCTACAAGAGGTAAGCCTAGAACTTAGACTCCTTTCATTATGTGTAACCATGTGTGTGCATGAGATGTCTCCTTGATTATGTTTTGTTTTGGATTCAAGAATGAGCATGGTAAAAGTATAATGGTGGAGCTATTTGATGATGACTTGTATGCTTAAGTTATGGAATGAAAGTCTCATGGTTATGCTTAAATTAATGCCACTGTTTCGGTATGAATATGCCACTGTTTTGAGGATAAATATGCCACTGTTTCGGTTTGACAAGATCACCATTTTGATGCCACTGTTTCTGCATAAAATGCTCACTGTTTTAGTGCCTCACATGCCACTGTTTCTGCACAAAAATGCTCACTGTTTTAGTACTTAATGTGCCACTGTTTCTGCATAAAATGATCACCATCTTGATGTTCAAACACTCCTCTTTATGCCACTGTATTGGTGTTCGAATACTCCTATTTATGCCACTGTTTTAATGTTCAAAAATCACTATTTATGCCACTGTTTTAATGTTCAAAAATCACTACCAATGCCACTATTTTGATGTGCAAATATCACCACTAATGTCACTATTTTGATGATCAAATGTTACCATTCATGCCACTGTTTTGACATGCAAATAACACTACTTATGCCACTGTTTTGAGGTTCAAATGCCATTGATTATGTCACTGTTTTAACGTTCAAATGTCACTGTTTCTGCCACTGTTTGATGCCACTGTTCTGCCACTGTTTTGATGTCCAAAATGCCACTGTCTCTGTTTGTAAATGGTCACTGTTTTTGCTGTAAGGTGCTACTGTTTTCCTGCTGTAAAACGTCACTGTTTCTGCCCACTGTTTTTAAGGAAAACGTCACTGTTTCTGCCCACTGTTTTTAAGGAAAACGTCACTGTTTTCTGCTCACTGTTTTAAGAACAAACGTCACTGTTTTCTGCTGTAAAATGCTGCTGTATGCTCACTGTTTTCTGCTGTAAAACGCTGCTGTATGCTCACTGTTTTTACTGTAAAACGCTGCTGTATGCTCACTGTTTCTGCTGTAAATCGCCGCTGTAAATGATTGGTTGTAATTGATTTAGGTGCGCTTAAGAAGTGAGATACTTCGCTGCTGTTTGGTATTAGTTAAGGCACGCAAGGTAAGTGTCAGGCGATATTACCTAATGTGACTATTGACTACTGGTATAAAGTTGTGACATGATGCTCCATACTCCGTAAAAGTAATATGTTCCTTATTATGAAAGAAAACTTCCAAGAATGTGCCGTGATGGCTATATGCTTATGAGGTAAAGTTGTTATGTGGCAGCATAACGTATATGAAAAGTATATGTGCCGTGATGGCTATATGAAAAGTATATAAGCATGCACCTTACATCATACCGCATTTTTGTACGTTTTGTGTGTGAAAGCATAGCATGGCATGCATGTACCAAGATCATATAGGCCTTGTTTTTAGAATAGTTATGTACAGGACCATGTGTTTGAGCAAGCATCATATAGGCATCCCTAAGGTACCAGGGTATGGGACACTTGGCATCAGTCCGCATAGGCCCACAGATGGAATCCATTGAGAGCTCAGGTGCCATGAGTATTTGATATCCACTGTGAAGTGCGCGCACGACGGTGCTAAAAGCGCAAAGGAAAGGCGTTATATACGCAATATATATGAATATGATGAAAAGGAAAAAGGAAAAAGGAACAAGGATATGTTGAAGTGACTGTTTATGATTTTGTGCCTAGTTAATACTGTTATATTATTGGTTTTGTTGCCACACTACTGGGATTATTCTCACCCCTTCGGGGCTGCTATTTTCCTAAATGGCAGGAGGACGCAAAAGCATTTGAAGGAGTAATGTTTGTTGTTGCTTGCTGATGCATGGACTTTCACTGTTACTATTTGTTTGATTGGATGACTGTAATGCTTAATCTTTTGGTACTCTTGGATGACTGTAGACTTTATCATCTCTATTTCACCTTGAACTTTTATGAACAGCGGCTGTTTTGGAAAACGTTTGTGAAAGGAAATTTTGAAAGACTTAAGTGTTGAAATTTTTACAGTGCACCTTACGGGTGGTGTTTTTAGGAACAAACGAACTCCGATTTTCTATTATTTTATATGCACGCGAAGCCCCAAACGTGCTCTTTCTAAATCACTTGAAATATTTTTTTATCGTCCAAACAGAAGTTATAAGAATTTTGAAACGTCTTACGGATTTGTACTTAGAATAAGAATCTCTGTTAGCTTATGTGACGTTAAAAACTCTAATTCCGCTTAGCAAACGACTCTCTTGGATGCATACAAGGGAGGGCGTTACATTCATAATCTCAAGTTTGAGATTAAAATGCTAAGCATAACTATTAGTGCTAATATTGTGAGATTAAATTAATGTGACTATAAATAGAGTGTGGCACAAAAACCTAGGTTAATTCCTAGTGCCTCCTACGTGAGTGGTGTTAGTATTTTTTTTTACCCAATTAAGTGGTGATTTTTCTGACATTTTTTGGGCTGATTGTGTAAAAGTGTAGGTGAAATTGGGCTGAAATATATCATGTGAGCCCAAATGGTAAAACCTTGGTAAAAAGTTATCTTTTATCTTTTTACTGATTGTTCCTTCCCCTTTTACTCAGATAGTGACATGTGGCAGAAGTGATAAAGAAGGGATAAGATTGTGAAGGCTTGGCAACCGTCGATCTTGCTTGGATCAGACGGTCAACAGAAATACAAAAGAAAATCAAGAAAAGAGGAGGAGAAATCTGATAAAAAGAGGAAACGCGCACAGAAGAAGAGGAGCAACTTTACTTTTTAGAGAGCAAATCTTAGTTTTGAGCGTTTTGAGTTTTCAGTTTGTAATTAGATCTTTACATTGAGAGTTTAGAATCTTAGTTTTTCATCTTCCTGGAGACGTCTGCACAGTGAAGAACGCGAATCTTGAAGGGATTCAGAAGTCGCGATCGTGTTGCGTGTTCATAGCTTAGTTTTTCTGTTCTTAAAGCACTTTCATAGCATTTTCCTTTTGATTTCGTGAAAAACATCTTGGTCTGTATTTCTACTCTTTACGCTTTCTTTCTTTTGTGAATGAATCATGTTTTCTTTCATCTCAGAT
Organism: Gastrolobium villosum; assembly: GCA_032173675.1. Lineage (NCBI taxonomy): Eukaryota > Viridiplantae > Streptophyta > Magnoliopsida > Fabales > Fabaceae > Gastrolobium > Gastrolobium villosum. The sequence goes on along the minus strand of JAVKPL010002634.1, from coordinate 4,073 downwards.
TCTATTTTCGTTTTATCTTTCAACATGCATAGCTAAATCCTTTTCTGGAATTCTGATGGAGATGTTGAGTACCCTTTTATAATACGGTCTGCATGCATGTATTTTTGATGTTTGAGATCCATGGGAATGGACAAGATTCTTGCATGAACTTGTGTTGGGAAATTCAAGTTTATGATTTTATTAATTCAAATTTCTTAGATTAGGAATAATCTAAGGAAGAACCGTACTTCAACTTTTTTGGTAAAGTGATTTTTACTCTTAAGGGATTAAGGTGAGTCATTTAACACACTAAATTTGGGAAAGTTTAGTGTGGATCTTCAAGAAGTCAGATTCGGTCAAACATACATGCTGTAGCATTTAGAGTGCATGATTGCACATCTTTAGGGAAAAGTCATCAACCACTAGGGATAGCCTAGTGGTGTTGGGTGTGTTTAGAGTGTATTATGATTGCTGTTACATTCCCATGTATCTCCAAAAAAAAAAAGGGAAAAGTCATCGATTTTCTGATAATCGTTTTTACTGTTATAAATAAACTTGTTTCAATTTCCTACAAAGTTACAAAAGATCAGAATTTTACAAGTCAATTTAAGATAAAGAAGTTCTTAAAGAAACCAATTCTTCCGTTCCCAGAGAACGACAACCCTCTTTCTTTTTCAAGAAAATACTACCCAACAAAATGGCGCCGTTGCCGGGGAACGGTGCATGATTTAGTTTCTTTTTAAAGTTCTTTGATCTAATTTCTTGAGTTTGTGATTCTGTTCTTTCTCTAACCTTTTAACAAGATTTGAGTTCTTTGAACTCTTGCAAGATCACTGATTCTGAAGGTATCAGTGAAAAGCACACCATGGCAGATGATAACAGCTCGATTCATGGGAACAATGAAAATGGTAATGAAAATGCCATAATCGCTATAACTGAGGAGCTGCCCGTAATGGAGTATGCAATTCCATCTCTTGATGGAGTGATTCCAGGCATAGTCCAGCCACCATTGCAAGCAAATTTCGATTTGAAACCAGCAATGGTGCAACTCCTTCAATCAATTACCCAATATCATGGACTGCCCCATGAGGATCCACACAGGCACATCACCAAGTTCATGAAGATCTCTGACACCTTCTCCATCCCTGGTGTCTCCAATGAAGCCATGAGGATGAAACTCTTCCCTTATTCCTTGGGAGGAGCAGCAGAAGACTGGATAGAGAATCTACCATCTAACTCCATTTCTACATGGAAGGAGCTGGGAGAGTCATTTCTGATGAAGTTCTTTCCTCCAACGATGGTGTGTGACTTGCGCGACAACATTACTGGTTTCAGGCAGTGTACTGAAGAATCTCTTCATGAGGCCTGGACCAGATACAAGAGAATGTTAAGGAAATGTCCAACCCATGGACTACCTAACTGGGCAATTATTCAAATTTTCTACAGAGGATTAACCTTGCAAGGGAGATCGAATTTGGACTCCACTGCTGGAGGAGCCTTCTTGCTCAAAAAGTACACAGAGGCTTACAACATTCTTGAAGTGATCAGCTTGAACAGCTCTCAATGGCCATTTGATAGAGAAGATCCACCAAAAAGGGCTGCTGGCATTCATGAAGTGTCAGAAAATACCTCTATGGCAGCTGAGCTTGCCTCTTTGAACAACACAGTGAAGAATCTCACTAAGGTAGTAGTGGATTCTAAGAGTTGTCCAGAACCTTTGCAGATAGCTGCAACTGCAGTTATCTGTTCCTTATGCTATGGGCCACATATTTTTGAGGAATGCCCTAATAACCCCACATCAGTTTTGTATGTGGGGGATTTTAATCGCGGTTACAACAACCGAAATCAATTCAATCAACCTAGATGGCAGAATCAAGGTGGCCAATTTGCCCAGAATCATGGCAATCAATTTGTGCAAAATCAAGGAGGTCAGTTTGTCCAAAACCAAGGTGGAGGATATAATCAGAATGTTGGAAATAGACCACCTGGACAAAACTTCCAAGGAGGACAGCAATCTTTTCAATCAAAGATGCCATTCCCTCCTGGATTCAGCCAATCCTTCCCTGCTGACCAGAAAAATCAAGGGGGGGCAGAACCTCGCCCACCTCTTGAGCAATGGATGAAAGACTATGCTGCAAAGAATGACCATGCTGTGCAAAATCAAGCAGCAGTGCTTCAAAGTCACAGTGCTATTTTGAAAAGCATTGAGACACAAATAGGTCAACTTGCAGCAGCACTTAGTGGAAGACAAATGGGAGCACTCCCTAGTGATACAGAAATCCCACACAGGGATGGAAAAGAAACATGTAATGCTCTCAAATTAAGGAATGGCAGAGAAGTGGATCAACCAGAACCAGTCATAAGACCTTCAACCTTGAGGAAGATGATGGATAAAGAAGGTCAGTCAGAGGATAACACAGCTGAAGTGTCCATTCCTCTAGAAAATAACCAAGAGGAAGAGAACAACTTTGAAGCAGGAAAGACAGAACAGAACTTTGGGAACCAGAAAAGCCTGTGCCAAATAAAGGGACTGTTCAACCACCCTTTAAGGCAAAACATATCCCTTTTCCTCAAAGACTCCATAAGCAACACCAAGAGCAGAATTTCAAGCGATTCCTGGATGTTCTGAAGCAGTTACAGATAAACATACCCTTTGTGGAAGCACTCCAGAACATGCCAAATTATGTGAAGTTCATGAAGGACATTCTCACAAAGAAGAGGAGGCTTGAAGAGTATGAAACAGTAGCATTAACAAAGGAATGCAGCAGCTATGTCTCCAATAAACTGCCTCAGAAATTGGAAGATCCAGGTACTTTTACAATCCCTTGTACTATAGGAGATAGATATATTGGTAGAGCCTTATGTGACTTAGGCTCTAGCATAAATTTAATGCCTACCTCTATCTTTAAGACTCTTGGAATGACAGCCACTCCAACCACTGTTACCCTCCAATTAGCTGATAAAACTCTTGCATTCCCTGATGGAAAAATAGAAAACATCTTAGTCAAGGTTGACAGATTTATTTTTCCAGCAGATTTCATAATCTTGGATTGTGAAGTTGATGAGAATGTGCCTATCATAGTGGGTAGGCCATTTTTGGCCACAGGGGGTGCTATAATTGATGTTAGAAAAGGAGAGCTAACTATGAGGGTCAATGAGGAAAAGATCACATTTAATGTGCTTAAGGCAATGAATTTTATTGATGAAGATATGGATGACTGTTCTGCAATATCTGTTTTAGATCACATTGTAGCTGACTATTCTTTGTTAAAGAATGAATTTAACAATTCTGAATCAAGAAAAGATGAACAGAATGTTGAAAATCTAGAGGAAAGTGAGTTTGTCTTAGCTATAGAACCTAAATCAACAAGGTTCTTTGGGGATAAACAATTTGAATCTTTAGGACTGCATGAAAGAGCCTCTAAACCTTTAAAACCATCCATTGATGAACCACCCAAGTTAGAACTGAAGGATCTGCCCAACCACCTTAGATACGCTTTCTTAGGAAAGGACCAAACTCTTCCAGTAATTGTATCCTCTGCTCTGAATGTTTCAGAGGAGGAACAACTCTTAAAAATCCTTAGAATGCATAAGAAAGCTATTGGTTGGACCATGGCTGATATAAGAGGGATTAGCCCCTCATTTTGTATGCATAAGATAAGGTTGTTGGATGAAAACAATAGTTCGATTGAACCTCAAAGAAGGCTGAATCCAGCCATGAAAGAGGTGGTTAAAAAGGAGGTAATAAAATGGTTAGATGCTGGTGTTATCTATCCAATCTGTGATAGTCATTGGGTGAGTCCTCTACATTGTGTCCCAAAAAAAGGAGGGATTACAGTATTTTTAAACGAGGACAATGAACTCATACCTACTAGGACAGTCACAGGATGGAGAATTTGTCAAGACTATAGAAAATTGAATGCAGCAACTAAAAAGGACCATTTCCCTCTACCTTTCATAGATCAAATGCTTGATAAACTTGCTGGCCAGGAGTACTATTGCTTCTTAGATGGGTATTCTGGTTATAACCAAATCCCATTAGCCCCAGAAGACCAACATAAGACCACTTTCACATGTCCTTATGGCACCTTTGC
>JAVKPL010002633.1:0-10279 GCA_032173675.1 Gastrolobium villosum | reverse complement strand
ACACAAATCGTACATTATTTTGATTTGCTCATGAAAATATTCATGTTTGGAATGGCAACATTATGGTTTTGGCTCATTCATATGCTTTAATTCCTTTGATTGCTTTCTCAAACTTTCCATTCTTATTCAGTTCTTCCTTTTTAAGCAAAAGAGAATATTCATTAGTATTTTCAAAAAAGGGAACGGATCCACTTACCATCAAAAAAGTTTACAACTCTTATCGCCAATTTAATAACCGTTGATTTTTATCAATCTAATTGTTATATTTTATTGGAAATTAATAAATGTGACACAATAAATGTTATTAATTTTTAATAAATTATAACCATTACATTGATGGAAATCAACGGTAATCAAATTAGTTGTAAGAGTGGTAAATTTTTTTTGGTGGTAAGTGGATCCGTTCCATTTCAAAAAAATTCCCTATTTTCTTTTCCAGGATAGGTTATACTTACTACCAGTGGCGTAGCCACATGCAAGCTAGCAGGTGCCTTGGCACCTGCTTGTTTTTTTTTTTTACTTATCATATGATTAATTATAATTAACTAAGGTAAAAATTATAATTTCGCACCACCTAAATAAAAAATCAAATACTCAATATAAAGTAACAAGAAATCATCTAAATGCAAACAAATAAAAAGGAAAATGTCTAGTATGGTTATTTTTGTGTTTTATATTTTTTTATTTTTTATCCTGTATATTTTTTTTTCTATTTTATTCTAATCAGTTATATTATTTATTCTTACTCCTACTATTTTAAAAAAGAAAGACTTCTAAACTTAATCACAAAAATGATTAGTTAACCTATTGGGTGTTTCTAATATGAGTGAAATTCACGCCCCTTTATTTTATTAACAACATTTTTGTTGTGGTTGTAGTTATTGAATTTATTTCTTTTGAAAAAATGGAGAGTTGTTTTACATTTAGCTTTTAAAAAAATTATTTTAATGTAGAGCTACAGTTGCTATTTGTAATGGAATTGAATTATTTATTGGTATTATTTGTATTTTATTTCACAACAAGAATGTGAATTTTGGTTATTAATTAGTGGAAACGGTTAAAGAGAAAAATCCATTAACAACTTTTTTTGTATTTTTTAAATTTTTAAAATATCTAAACACTAGTTAAATGATTTATGTGGATCCAATGTTATTTGAATGATTTCAGACATTTGTCGCTGATTATTCCATGTTTTTTTTTAATTGTGAAGTTTGTTGTCCCTCTATGTTAACGTTCTTCACAGGTCATGGCTAGGGGTATAAATGGGCCAAATTAAGCCAAACTTCTGCTATGATAGCTTAAGCCTATGTAAAATATTTGGAACCTATACTGACCTATTAACCTATTAAATATTTGATTTATGGCCCGCCATATTATAAAAAACTAAAAAAACCGAATACGACTTGTAAGGCCTACCAAGTTGCAAACTAAAGTTTATAGGCCCAAATCAAATTAAAATATAAAAAATAAAAATTTTAATTCACAAAGACCACATGAAATCAATTTTCATTAACATCACATGAAATAAACTTTCATTAACATCACGTGAAATAATGTTATCAAAGATCACATGAAAATGTGCATAAAAATCACATGAAAATTTCATATATGTATATATAATTTACACTTTATTTACAAATTTTATTTTATATTATATTCTAAATTTTAAATAAATAATTATTATTAGATAAAATAACATTGATCCTATTACTTTGAAAATTTTAAGTAAAATTTTTTCCTAATAAATTTGTGTAATTATGAATTTTTTTTATAATTTGATATGTCAGATTTTTTGGTCCCGGCTAAAATTAAATCCCGGCTCCGCCACTGCTTACTACCTATTTTTCTTACTACCTCTTATTACCAAGTCTTAATCGTTGATTTCCGTCAATGTAACGGTTATAATTTATTGCAAATTAATAATTAATTAATAAATATGACCCCATAAATTATAACTGTTAGATTGACGGAAATCAACGGTTAAGATTTAGTAGTAAGAGGTGGTAAAAAAAATATATCCCTATTTAATGATGCTCTCAATTAACACTCATAATTTGCATTATACAATTTCTCTATATCTCTCCCTCTTCTTTCAATAACATCAAGAGAAACACATACTCTTCTTTTGACTCTCAAAAAGCCAAACAGAGAAGATGGGCAAGCCTCCATTGAGAAAGTACTTTAATCCTCTATGGTTTGTGTTTCTTACCGCCTTTGTTTTCTGTGTGTCATTTATTTTCTTAGATTATTACTTGACTGTAACTGATCATAGGATCACAATTTTACTTCTCAACACCGATGATGCAAAACATTCACATCTGTCTAAACCCTCTAGTTTTTCTGTCGATTTTAGTGAAACTAATGGTTGTCCAATAAAAACTAGTCACTATACCAATCAAAATAATGCAACAGATAGAGCCTCCAATATACCAAGGTGCATTGACAATGCTGAACTTGTTACAAAGGTGCACAAACAATTTGGATCCTTGTTCAGGCAAATATATCTATGTTTATGATCTTCCTAGCAGGTTCAATGAGGATTTGTTGAAGGGTTGTCACTCTCTGTCAAAGTGGGTTGATATGTGCCCCCTTACGTGTCTAACTTAGGCCTTGGACCTAAGGTTATTGAGAAATCAAATGAAGAGGTGCTTTTGAATGGAAGTTGGTATGCAACTAATCAATTTTCACTTGAAGTTATTTTCCATAACACAATGAAGCATTACAAGTGCTTAACCAATGATTGCATCTTGATTGAAACATAATTTAGACGTGATTGGTGACGTGTCAGGTGTTGACATGTGTCACATTTTTAAACTCTAAAGCCTCTGAATTCTACATTAAGTTTATGATTTAATATAAAAAATGAATCAAGATTTGATGTGTGATTTAAATTAAAAAAATAAAAAATTTATTTTTATTATAAAAAAAATTTGGGTTGTGATTTAAATTAAAAGTAACAATTATTATTAATAAGAAAAACAAAATAAAGATTTGATTTGTGATTTAAACTCAAAAATCAATTTGTAAAATCTGTATTAATAAAGGAAATAATTAAATAAATATTCTAAATCTCTAAGAAAGAAGGATTACATGATTTAAATTTAAATTATGTTTGTGAGAAATAAAATATATCAAATGATATGTCATTGCGTAGATCTCGAAAAGTTATGTGGAATCAAAACAAGAATTACCTGATTTAGATACCCGAGTCAAAAGTTATGGCCTTCAGAAGTTTTCTGATTAAATTAATATTTTTTTGGAAAAAAAATATGACACGTGTCAACACCCGATGAGTGACGCCTAAATGAGGCGTCTCCCCTTAGCATCACATGTTACGCCCAAAAAGAGTGTCACATTGTGTAATAAATGTGGAATTATTTCCAAAACTGTAATAAATGCGTAATTAATTTATTAAAAAATATTAAATTAATTTTTTTTGCTTTGACTACTGGATTTGTGTGAGGATAAAAGTTTCCACGAGAAGAAAATTGTGTAAGTAAAATTGAAAGAAGGTAAGTTTGATTTTCAGATGTCATTTTTAGGAGGGGATTAAATATTTTTATCCTTGATCTGCCCTTACTTTGAATTAGTTTCATAATTGGCTCAATGAGTCAAAATTTGTAAGCATACCCGGAGAGCCGACTCACCTCACAAAAGATAATTAGGGTTGAATTAACTTCCTTTTTTTCCAGGATTAGATTATATACTATTTTTATATTTTGGGAAATACGTAGAATTAAATCTTTTTAATGAATAATTTTTTGAAAAGCATTTTTAGGTAAACATATCACTTTAGCCTGTAAGGAGTATGAAAATTTTGACAGATGTTCGTGAAGCGATAGAATTTCTTCGGAATCTTAAAAATCAAAATTTTCATTGATGGGTGCATTGAAAGGTAAGATAAATTACTATGAAAAAATAACACATCACCATAAGACAGGAAGTATTCAAATATTTTTAAGTGCATGCTGAGAGAGCCACTCCACAATTAGAACTCGACTATTTATACGGCAAAATACCAATAACAAAGCTTAGAGACATAGGCAAAAAAAAATTAATTTATTGTTTTTTAAATAAAAATTTATGAATTTATGGTTGTTTTTAGAAATAATTACACATTTATTGCATAATATCACGCCCAATTTGGGCGTCACTCCTCATGTGTTGACACGTGTCACATTTTTTCTAAAAAAAATTAACAATTTAATCGTAAAACTTCTGAAGCCCATAACTTTTGACTCGGGTATCCAAATCAGGTAATTCTTTATTTGATTCCACATAACTTTTCGAGATCTACGCAATGACATATCATTTGACATATTTTATTTCTCACAAACACAATTTAAATTTGTAAGAATGGTATTATAAGAGCGGTTCAACCTAGAACCTCTCAGTTCTGGGTTTGTGATTTAATATAAATAAATAAATAAACATTTTATTTGTGATTTAAATTAAAAATTTTTGTTTTATTATAAAAAAATTGGTTTATGATTTAAATTAAAAATAAAAATAAAAATAATTATTAATAAAGAAAACAAAATAAAGATTTGATTTGTGATTTAAACTCAAAAATCAATTTGAAAATCTGTATTAATAAAGGAGATAATTAAATAAATATTCTAAATCTATAAGGAAGAAGAATTTTATTTTTGAAAAACATTCATAAGCTATAAGCTTTTGGGTTATTATTCGTGGTCTGAAATTAATGATAACAATTTATACCCATATGAAAATAAGAACCCTTTCTTTCATTATTATTCTATTTATATTTAATGATTCATACAAATTATATTATTTATCAATTTTACGATCTTTTACTATTTTTATTATGTTCTCTTATTTATTTTTTAATAATTTAACACACTATTAGGATTTGGGAGTTTAATCAAATATAATTTTTTTATAAATTATATTATCGTATTGTTAGGGGGCATGTTATTGTCATATTACTTTTCTTTTCTATTTTATATTAAACTACATTGTCTCCCGCTATTATAGAAATAAATAAGGTAAATGTTATAATTACTATTTTTTTTCTTATTACTTGTTACTATTAAATGTAAACCGTTAATTTTCGTCAATCTAACGATTATAATTTATTGGGTCACACTTATTAATTAATTTTAATTATTAATTTATTGGGTCACAATCTAACGATTATAAGATAAAGTCTCATTGTTACAAATTCAAATTATGTTTGTGAGAGATAAAATATGTCAAATGAGATGTCATTATGTTGATCTCGAAAAGTTATGTGAAAAAAAAATTACCAGACCGAATACCCAAGTCAAGAGATATGGTCTTATTAAGTTTTATGATTAAATTATTTATTTATTTTTTGGAAAAAAAATGTGACACGTGTCAACACCCGATGAGTGACGCCTAAATTAGGTGTGATTGCTTCTTGAGTGACGTCCAAATTGAGCGTGATATTGTGCAATAAATATATAATTATTTCCAAAACTATCATAAATTTGTAATGTTTTATTTAAAAAATAATAAATTAATTTTTTTGGCCTAGAGACATAACAAGACTATTTAGTCGATTTAATAAATTAATCTTTATTTTTTTTGGATATTGAGTTAATAAAATTATCTTTAAATATATTATGTTACAAAGACATTTATTTAATATTTACTGAAATTTAGGCAATGCAAGAAAAAATAAGATACATATTTTTTTTGAAGTGATAAAACTCGAGAAAATAAAAAAGATATAATTCAAATTATCATAATATGGCCCATTTGAACACAAATTGAATCAGCAATTTAGTAACTTAAAACAATTTGACCCCAACCCATCCTTACCCAAAAAATGGCAAAAATAGCTTGACCTATAATAAGTTGGCCTAAAATAACATGGACAGCAAGAGCGATCATAGGAGTGAACCTCTAAAATATTCTATCAAAATCTTAATTTCTTTTATAAGTTTTTACATTTATAACATTCGCAAACATATCTTCCCACCTAGAATGTTAATTATCTATGTTATTAACGTATATAGAGGATTCTCACACGTATGTTAATCCAATTAATGTTAAACAATCCTAAAAAGAATTTTTTGTTCCTAAATATATATAAAGATAATTGATTATGAACCATCAAAATTAAATTAATCCTAATAATTAAAACTTTTATTTTCAGAAATGGATTAGTGCAAATCTCTGATTTTATTTTGGAAATCAAGGCTCTGTTTGATTTCTGTTTTTGAAAACAGGTTTTTAGTTTTCAGAACAAAAAAACAAAAAAAAATCGTTTGGTAAGATCTGTTTTGTAAAAAATGTTTTGAAAACTATAACTGTTTTTTTATTTTTAAAATCAAATTTAGAGAACATGTATGAGTTGTTTTTGTTTTCTGTTTTGATTTTTAACTTTCAAAAAGAAATAAGGGAGAGGTTATACTTACTACCTAATTTTCTTACTACTTGTTACTACCAAATCTTAACCGCTGATTTCCGTCAATCTATCGGTTATAATTTATTGCAAATTAATAATTAATTAATAAATATGATCCCATAAATTACAACCGTTAAATTGACGGAAATCAATGGTTAAGATTTAGTAGTAACAAGTAGTAAAAAATTTAGGTAGTAAGTATAACATTTCCCAAGAAAAAAACATAGAAAACAACTGTTTCCATAATTATTTTACAAAACAATTTTAAGAACAAAAAAATCAAAACACAATCATACCACAAATCTCTGATTAATTGAATGCTATATAATGCCAGAGGTGGTCCTATTATCACCTTATAGTGGATCAGACACAAATCGTACATTATTTTGATTTGCTCATGAAAATATTCATGTTTGGAATGGCAACATTATGGTTTTGGCTCATTCATATGCTTTAATTCCTTTGATTGCTTTCTCAAACTTTCCATTCTTATTCAGTTCTTCCTTTTTAAGCAAAAGAGAATATTCATTAGTATTTTCAAAAAAGGGAACGGATCCACTTACCATCAAAAAAGTTTACAACTCTTATCGCCAATTTAATAACCGTTGATTTTTATCAATCTAATTGTTATATTTTATTGGAAATTAATAAATGTGACACAATAAATGTTATTAATTTTTAATAAATTATAACCATTACATTGATGGAAATCAACGGTAATCAAATTAGTTGTAAGAGTGGTAAATTTTTTTTGGTGGTAAGTGGATCCGTTCCATTTCAAAAAAATTCCCTATTTTCTTTCCAGGATAGGTTATACTTACTACCAGTGGCGTAGCCACATGCAAGCTAGCAGGTGCCTTGGCACCTGCTTGTTTTTTTTTTTTTTACTTATCATATGATTAATTATAATTAACTAAGGTAAAAATTATAATTTCGCACCACCTAAATAAAAAATCAAATACTCAATATAAAGTAACAAGAAATCATCTAAATGCAAACAAATAAAAAGGAAAATGTCTAGTATGGTTATTTTTGTGTTTTATATTTTTTTATTTTTTATCCTGTATATTTTTTTTCTATTTTATTCTAATCAGTTATATTATTTATTCTTACTCCTACTATTTTAAAAAAGAAAGATTTCTAAACTTAATCACAAAAATGATTAGTTGACCTATTAGGTGTTTCTAAAATGAGTGAAATTCACGCCCCTTTATTTTACTAACAACTTTTTTTTGTGGTTGTAGTTATTGAATTTATTTCTTTTGAAAAAATGGAGAGTTGTTTTACATTTAGCTTTTAAAAAAATTATTTTAATGTAGAGCTACAGTTGCTATTTGTAATGGAATTGAATTATTTATTGGTATTATTTGTATTTTATTTCACAACAAGAATGTGAATTTTGGTTATTAATTAGTGGAAACTGTTAAAGAGAAAAATCCATTAACAACTTTTTGTGTATTTTTAAAATTTTTAAAATATCTAAACACTAGTTAAATGATTTATGTGGATCCAATGTTATTTAAATGATTTCAGACATTTGTCGCTGATTATTGCATGTTTTTTTTTAATTGTGAAGTTTGTTGTCCCTCTATGTTAACGTTCTTCAATTCATGGCTTAATAAATTAAGCCAAACTTCTGCTATGATAGCTTAAGCCTATGTAAAATATTTGGAATCTATACTGACCTATTAACCTATTAAATATTTGATTTATGGCCCGCCATATTATAAAAAACTAAAAAAACCGAATACGAATTGTAAGGCCTACAAAGTTGCAAACTAAAATTTATAGGCCCAAATCAAATTAAAATATAAAAAATAAAAAATTTTATTCACAAAGACCACATGAAATCAATTTTCATTAACATCACATGAAAAATAAACTTTCATTAACATCACATGAAATAAAGTTATCAAAGATCACATGAAAATGTGCATAAAAATCACATGAAAATTTCATATATGTATATATAATTTACACTTTATTTACAAATTTTATTTTATATTATATTCTAAATTTTAAATAAATAACTATTATTAGTTAAAATAACATCGATCCTATTACTTTGAAAATTTTAAGTAAAATTTTTTCCTAATAGATTTACGTAATTATGAATTTTTTTTTAATAATTTGATATGTCAGAATTTTTGGCCCCGGCTAGAATTAAATCCCGGTTAACTGCTTACTACCTATTTTTCTTACTACCTCTTATTACCAAGTCTTAATCGTTGATTTCCGTCAATGTAACGGTTATAATTTATTGCAAATTAATAATTAATTAATAAATATGACCCCATAAATTATAACTGTTATAACGGTTAAGATTTAGTAGTAAGAGGTGGTAAAAAAAATATATCCCTATTTAATGACGCTCTCAATTAACACTCATAATTTGCATTATACAATTTTTCTATATCTCTCCCTCTTCTTTCAATAACATCAAGAGAAACACATACTCTTCTTTTGACTCTCAAAAAGCCAAACAGAGAAGATGGGCAAGCCTCCACTGAGGAAGTACTTTAATCCTCTATGGTTTGTGTTTCTTACCGCCTTTGTTTTCTGTGTGTCATTTATTTTCTTAGATTATTACTTGACTGTAACTGATCATAGGATCACAATTTTACTTCTCAACACCGATGATGCAAAACATTCACATCTGTCTAAACCCTCTAGTTTTTCTGTCGATTTTAGTGAAACTAATGGTTGTCCAATAAAAACTAGTCACTATACCAATCAAAATAATGCAACAGATAGAGCCTCCAATATACCAAGGTGCATTGACAATGTTGAACTTGTTACAAAGGTGCACACAAACAATTTGGATCTTTGTTCAGACAAATATATCTATGTTTATGATCTTCCTAGCAGGTTCAATGAGGATTTGTTGAAGGGTTGTCACTCTCTATCAAAGTGGGTTGATATGTGCCCTTAGGTGTCTAACTTAGGCCTTGGACCTAAGGTTATTGAGAAATCAAATGAAGAGGTGCTTTTGAATGGAAGTTGGTATGCAACTAACCAATTTTCACTTGAAGTTATTTTCCATAACACAATGAAGTATTACAAGTGCTTAACCAATGATTGTATCTTGATTGAAACATAATTTAGACGTGATTGGTGACGTGTCAGGTGTTGACATGTGTCACATTTTTAAACTCTAAAGCCTCTGAATTCTGCGTTAAGTTTATGATTTAATATAAAAAATAAATCAAAATTTAATGTGTGATTTAAATTAAAAAAATATTTTTATTTTTATTTTTATTACAAAAAAAATTTGGTTTGTGATTTAAATTAAAAGTAACAATTATTATTAATAAGAAAAACAAAATAAAGATTTGATTTGTGATTTAAACTCAAAAATCAATTTGAAAAATCTGTATTAATAAAGGAAATAATTAAATAAATATTCTAAATATCTAAGGAAGAAGGATTACATGATTTAAATTTAAATTATGTTTGTGAGAAATAAAATATATCAAATGAGATGTCATTGCGTAGATATCGAAAAGTTATGTGGAATTAAAAAAAGAATTACCTGATTTAGATATCCGAGTCAAAAATTATGGCCTTCAGAAGTTTTATGATTAAATTAATTTTTTTTTGAAAAAAAATATGACACGTGTCAACACCCGATAAGTGACGCTGACGCCTAAATGAGGCATCTCCCCTTAGCGTCACATGTGACGCCCAAAAAGGACGTCACATTGTGCAATAAATGTGTAATTATTCCTAAAACTGTAATAAATGCGTAATTAATTTATTAAAAAGCATTAAATTAATTTTTTTGCCTTGACTACTAGATTTGTGTGAGGATAAAAGTTTCCACGAGAAGAAAATTGTGTAAGTAAAATTGAAAGAAGGTAAGTTTGATTTTCAGATGTCATT
>JAVKPL010002632.1:0-101839 GCA_032173675.1 Gastrolobium villosum | reverse complement strand
AGGGTCGTATTGTTGTACCTAGACAGTTGACAGAGGCCGGGAGCTACAAAGATGTATCAGGACCTAAAGATTAATTTCTGGTGGCCTGGTATGAAGAAAGATATTGCAGAGTTTGTCTCCAAGTGTCTCGTATGTCAGAAGGTCAAGATTGAGCATCAAAAGCCTTCTGGTATGTTGCAACCACTAGATGTTCCTGAATGGAAATGGGAGAGTATCTCCATGGATTTTGTGGTGGGGTTGCCGCGAACACATGCTAGTTATGATTCTATTTGGGTAATTGTGGATAGATTGACAAAATCCGCACACTTTTTACCAGTTCGGGTAGATTTCTCTGCTGAGAAATTGGCCAGGCTCTATGTGAAGGAGATTGTGAGGCTTCATGGGGTGCCTGAGAATATTGTTAGTGATCGGGACCCGAAGTTCACTTCTCGCTTCTGGGGAGCATTGCAGGAGGCTCTTGGCACTCGGTTGAGACTGAGTACTGCTTATCATCCACAGACGGATGGTCAGACTGAGAGGACCATTCAGACGTTGGAGGATATGTTGAGGGCTTGCACTCTGGAGCAGGGTATGGCATGGGATCGATACCTTCCACTGGTTGAGTTTTCATATAATAATAGTTTTCATGCTAGTCTGGGTATGGCTCCCTACGAGGCCTTGTATGGTCGCAGGTGTAGGACACCTACTTGCTGGGCAGAGGTTGGAGACTCAGAGCGATTTGGATTGGATTTTGTTCAGGAGACCACTGAACAGATCAAAATGATTAGAGATCGTCTGAAAAAGGCCCAAGATCGCCAAAAGAGTTATTATGATCTCAAACATCGGCCTTTAGAGTTTGAGGAGGGAGATCATGTGTTTCTAAAATTATCACCAGTTACAGGTGTGGGACGAGCCCTGGGAGTGAGGAAGCTGAGTCCTAGATTTATTGGACCCTATCAGATTCTACGTAGGGTAGGACCGGTTGCCTACCAGCTTGCCTTACCTCCTCAACTATTCAATATACATGATGTATTCCATGTTTCTCAGCTAAGAAAGTATGTAGCTGATCCTTCTCATGTGGTTCAACCTGATGACGTTGAGATTCGGGAAAATTTGAAGACTCCAATTGGACCACTGAAAGTACTCGAGCGGGATGAGAAGAGGTTGAGGAACAAATCTATTCCTATGGTGAAAGTCCAATGGGAAGGAAGGACACCTGAAGAGTCCACTTGGGAGCGGGAAGACGAGCTTCTCCGTCAGTATCCTGAGTTTAAGGACAGGTACGTTCTTGATTTTGCGGACAAAATCGCTAAAAGGTGGGGTGACTATAATAGCCCAATAGAATTAATTAGCAAAATACATGTGATTAGATAATTAAGCATGTATTAGTGTGTAAAAATAAGTAAAATCCCTTATAAAATTAATTGGGGTCACTTTTGAGGTAAAAAGTGTACTCTGTGAAAATTAAGGGGTATAAATGGGTGTAGACAAAAGTACCCAAAATATAAAAATGAAAGTAGAAATATTCCTAGAAAAATATTCCAGACTGTTGGGTAAAGTTTGGTAATTAATGGAATTGAATAGATAGATGAACCGATACCCACTTAACCGGTGTTAAGTGGCAAGCCACTTAAGGAACCAAATATCTTCCCCTTTTCCCATATATGCAGCGCGCAGAGAGAGAAGAAGAAAAGAAGGGAAAAGAAGAAAGGAAAAAGAAGAGAAAAGGAAGAGAGGGAGGAGAAGAGTAAACCCTAGGAGGATCAAATCTTGATGGTTTTGAGTGATTCCAAAGCCTAAACCACTCCAAATCTTCCCCTCTTTCACAATCCTAGCTTGGGTCTTGGTGGGGAGTTGTGTGGTTTGAGATTTTTCTTCTCAAAGTTGCGAACCATGTGGAGAAATTGAGAGATTTGTTGGTTTCTACCTCCATGGAAGCTTGAGGAACCCTCACCCCTTGATTGTGCAACACTTGGTGGTAAGATTTCATCCTTTGAACTCTATTTTCATGAAGAATCCATGATTTAGGTTTTGGATGAATAGTGTTTTGGGGTTTATGATTATGTGAGTGAATTGGATATGTTCTAGGAGATTGAGGCCTAGAGTATGTTGAGAAAAATGCTAGGAATGACATTTAATCGGTGAAAATAAGTTTTGATAGTCGTATGATTTTGTTTGGAAAATCACAAAATTATGCATTTGACTATTGTTTGGCTTGTTTTGTGTAATCAATGGTTTGGTTTGGTTGATTGTTGATATTGTCCATGTGATGCTTAGGATTGAGGCATTTGGACCAACCGTGAATAACCAACCGTTGGAGCAAGCTATGGAGCTCGGTTAGCTCCTTGAAGTTAATGTTGTGTTGTGAAGATTGGTGAAGAACAAAGGTTTAGTTGGAAGCTTTGAGGTAAGCCTTCGGACCTTGGGTGTAATTCCCTTTATTGTTCCACCAAGCCCTGAACGGGTAATGGTGTGTTGTTGTATATAAATGCAATGAAATAGTGTAATGCTTTGTTATACGTATTTGCATGCTTTGGTGTGACATAGGATGGTGTTTCCCTATGTTGGTATGTAGCATGACGATGCGTAAATCATACTTGGTAGTTTAGCTGGCCAGTAGGACTATTTGCATCTGAGTATCCTTAGGACAGCTCGAGAGCTCGAGGGATTTCTCCTGGAGATGTTTTGTACACTTGCATGAATATGTATTTGCTGCATTATTATTGTCATTGCTATTACACTGTTATTGAACTATGGGGTGGAGAGATGCTCCAAGGACCCCTGGTTTACTGGATATATTCGTATATCTCACCCCGTGTGGTTGGGGACCCCCTTTCAGGAAAGGATGCTGCAGGAGCCTCTGATGGCAAGTGGCCATATTTGAAGTGATTGGGCATATGAAGATATCGTGTCATTTGATTAAGCATGTTATTTTGTAGTTCACATGTATAGGATTGCTAAATGAGAATCAATTGTCATATGCATGCTATATTTATTTGGGTGGACTTAGCCTATGCTCATGCTTTTGGTATCTCTTTTGTTGATGGGAGCCAAGGAGTGATCATAGTGTTTTGTAGCTAAGTCCCATGATTTGTAATTGAAACTTGTAAACATGCTATGTTGTAATTATTGGGTATTTGCATATATGATGAAATGATATGTATGCTTCTCTTGTATATGAGTATCTAGAGAGACTAGAATTCATGTATTGAAAGGATTATATGATGTAAATTAGGTGAAAGAAGACCTTTAGGTTGGAAAACCAATTCAAAACAAAGATACCCTGTCTTGTTGTCCAATTTTCGTATCCTATACGATAGATTTGGATCCTTGTGTCTTGATGGAAGTTGTAGATATGTTTCTTAGCTTTCCATAGAGACCAAGATTGTGTAATTTGGATAAGTATAACTCAAGTTATGGTTAAAACACCACAGGTAGGTCAAACTGCCCTGTTTTGGGTGCTTGCTCCCGAATGTCCACGCTTGGAGCGTGGGATCCACGCTTGGAGCGCCCACCTTCTGACTGTCCACGCTCGAAGCGTGGGATCCACGCTTGAAGCGTAGGGGTCCTGGGAAATTCAGCATTCCATTTCGTAAAAACCTCATAACTTGGGCTACGGTGCTCCGATTTGAGCGCGGTTTGAACCCACGCGTAAGTAATGAAAAATCCTATAATATTATGGGCAAATGGAGACCGTAATAAATGAAATGAAAGTATGGTATTAAGCTTTAAGTATGTTATTCCGCAATGCATTATGGTTATGGTCACGCAATTGGGTAATTTTAATTCGGCTTGCTTTAAAAGAAAATTTTAACCGGATTTAATTGCACCAATGTGATTGTAACTGCGCTTAATATCATAAGTCAATGTTAACAAACCGGTTCTAGAACGGGGTGTTACACATACCACTAGGTATTCAAGATTGGGAAGACACTTGGCTTCATCAGTTGGAAATATATATTCTAAGCTGCCACAATCATGAACCCATATCTTTTGCAGCTTTTTCAACTTAAGAATAATTTCCCAGTCTTCGTTCCTTTTCCATACCTGCATCAATTTCGGGAGTGCTTCTAAATGAAAATCTTGCAAGTTGGCAACATCACTAGCATCACCATTTTTATCATTAAGGTCAAATATCTCTTTCAGTGACCTGCAATTAGTAACACTCAAGTTGCATAGACTCCGAAATATTCCCTTCATGTAACAAGGAAAAACATTGACCAATTTATCGCACTTCTCAATGATCAGAGTGTCCAGTTTGCTAAAGGAATCCGAAGGGAGTTCATAATTCCATATCTCACTAAGACGTTTCATGCAACTCAGTTTGATTTTCTTCAAATTTGGAAAGATGCGACCCTGCTTTAGTTCACAATTGCCATAAGTTAATCCAATTAACATAGATTTCAAATGTATAGTAAACCAAATCAATAAAGAGAAAGCAGAAAGTAACTTTGATTATAGAAGTTTTAATTGTGAATTGAAGACATGTTATTTTATTTTGCTTTATATTTTTGCAAATCCCTATGTATGTTAATGAATTAGTTCACAATAACATGGATTCATTAGAAATAGAGATTTCAAATTCTCTAATATGCAAGATAATGGGGTATTAGTTCAACGTTAAAATGAATGCGTACAAAGAGATCTAAAAATTGAGTCTAACCCCACCAACTGTTGTACCTTCATTTCAGTATGACTACCAAGCTCTTGGAGAAAGATGTGTCCCATGTTTTCACATTCGCTTATGGAAAGGCTTTGAAGATTCACCAGAGTCTTGGCCATTGAAAATGATAATAAATATTTTAATTTCCAACATTCATTCACATCCAAGTGAATCAAATTTTGAAAACTGGAACATAATGAAGGTTCGTCACTCCATATTATGTCGATTTGGATAAAAGACAACTCCATTCTCTCTAATTTGGAAACTATAACCTGCAAAGGAAGACACATTAGGGTCACAAAAAATTAAATAATTGATTTTGACTTTCTCAAATTAAGTTTACAACTCACGGAGTCCATCGCTTTTAGTTTCAACAAATAAAATATGGAAGATAGTTTGAAATGCAAAAGATAAACAAATCTATATGATAGTTTTAAACACACCTTTTCATGGAATAGTTTTCTTGTCTCCCCTCCTGTTGATGAAATGGGATAGAATCCAGTAAATTGAGGTAAAGATTGTAGTGTCAAAGTACGTAATTCAAGAAGCCCAAGTTGCTCAGTGTTACTTCGTGTTTCCACAGGGACAATCTCCACGATCTCCTTCAGAGTGTTACATTCAAAAACTTCAATTGTTTCAAGAACAGTTAGATGTCTAACCATAGAAATGTCGAAGATGCTCTTCAATTGACCACATTGATAGATCTTGATGGTTTTCAATTTGCCAAATGAGAATGCTGAAAGTTTACATGAGCATATTTTATCCAAGTTCTTGAGATCATAGAGATACAATGACTCCAATTTAAGAAAAGCCTCCTCAGGTTGCTGTCTGTCTGTTGGATTGATGAGAGATTGAATGTCGGAATTGCTTACAATGCACAAATGTTTTAGATATGGAAATCCTTTCAAATTCAAACTATAAAAAATATCTCGAACACCATTGAGGTCTTCTAACAACAAAATCTCAACTCTGTTAAACAACATTTTGATACCCATTAGAGAATGAATGTCAAAGCTATCATTTAACTGTATTGCCAAAAATCTTGATGTTTCATACTTCTCTGGCATCTTGAACTCTGTCTCTAAATAAGCCTTCAAATCTCCAATAATAATCTTGTAACTATATAACTTGTCAAAGAACAAGTTGTTTGGCAAATGGTCAACATTTGGGATTTTTAAGTCCAGAGTTGTCAACAGATTCAGATGCCTCAACTCAGAAAGACTAGCATGTTCACTTTGATTTGTTTGTCCTTCGAGGTCCCATTGAACCAATGTGTTTCCAATATACAGCTCTTCTAAACTAATCAAACTGTTTATTACATCAGATGGAATTTCTTGAAGTTTGGAACAATTACTGATGTCAAGAATTTGAAGCTTTGTTAACTCCTTCAATTCAGAAGGCAATTTTTCAATATCAGACCTTGAAAAACTAAGAATTCTTAAGTTTTTCAACTCGCCTATAATGGATAAATTCTCACCTAGTGTGCATTCCTCCAAACAAAGCATTCGAAGCTTTGTTAAGCATGTAATTGACGAAGGTAAGGTTGATAGATCAAAGCCAGTCAATATCAACACTTTGAGTTCTTTCATTCCTTCGAAAAAGTAGCCTGATAACTTCAGACGTGGATAACTATTATCAACATGGAAGAATCGAAGTTGTGGGCAATTTATCATTCTAGGAAACCCTCCAATGATGTCACAATGTTGTAAGGAAATAGCAGCGTACCTTTTAAGTTTATCCTCATCAGGCCATTCATCTACTTTTCCCTTTGTCATTGTAAATACATGCTTCTCCTCCAATGCTATTGACAAAGCCGCACTGCGAACAATATCTTGCATGGTGAAATGATCATTTGAATAGCTTTCAGACAACAAACCAGACTCTTTTAGTTTTCCAACCAATGCATATACTCTATCTTTGGCTTCTCTTACTGTATAGATTCCTTGAAGAAAACCCAAACCAATGTAGGATCTCACCAAGTCCATAATCAATGCATCATGACCCATGCGAGCACAAAGTAAGAAAGTATACTTGAGCTCCTCGTTTTCTAGAAGATCATAACTCAACTTTGTAGAAAACTCAGGCGCTCCAGTTGACTTTTTCCCTTCAAGCTCTCGGTTAATGTTCTCCCATACCGAGCGGCTCTGATTTTTTAATGCCCTTGCAGTTGTGACTATTGTCATTGGCAGCCCATTACATTTCTTGGCAATTTGAGCTGCTAATATTTCCAAATCAGAATTTGTATCATCTATTCCAGCCTTTTTCTTGAACAACGTCTCTGCTTCCTTTTCCTTTAAGACTTCCACAGAGAAAATAGAGTTTCCCTTTCCTTCCATCTGACTTAATAACACTTGTTTACTTTCAGAAATCATCAAAACTTTGCACCCCTTGTAACGACTAAGAGTTTCTTCTGTTTTCATTGTATTGGAATCACTTGGGAGCTTTTTTGATTGCATCATATTTAGAGCGCCAGGTTCTGTTTTCATCATATTGTGAGCCACATGGGATTTTTCCGTTTCAGTCATATTGTCAGCCCAAGGGGATTTCCTTTCATCATCATCAGATGGAATCCCTAGCATATTGAAGTCAATTTTTGCCCAAAGATCATCTAGGATTATAAGGGTGCTTTCTTTCTCATTCTTTAATCTCTGTAGTATTCGAGCAGCTCTTGCAATGTCACTTTCCTCATCCAATTTCATCCCCAGCATGTCAGCAATTTGTCCTTGGATTTTTCTTATGTCAGCATTCCTTGTTATGCTTGTCATTGTGACTACATCGAACATCTTAGCTTTCAAGGCTTCCTTAGCAACCCTTTTGACTAAACTGGTCTTGCCCACACCACTCAACCCATGTAGTCCAATCATTCTAACATTTGGGTCTTCCAATGTTGCATTGATCTTGTTCACAGTTTCATCTCTTGAGGGAAAGCTTTCATAACCAACATTAGTAAAAAAGGCAATCATGGAGGGTGGACCAAGCCAATAAGAAACCGCATCATGCTTTGCTTTTTGCTCTAGTTCATTCACCTTCATTGTAATATTAAATGCTTTTTGGCTTCGATGATACCTTATCCCAGGCTTAGGAAGGAAACCACTTGTAAAGAAGTCAAACACTGCATGTTTATTGCATTTGTCCCCATCAAAATCTTCACCATCAACATCAACATCAACATCATTATCAACATCAAAATCTTCATATTCAGAAATTATTTTATCCACCTCTTCTATCCATTCTTTAACTTCATCTGCGAATCTTCTTCCATATCGGTTTTCTTCCTCCTTAACTCTATGTTGAACTAAATCCCTCGCCTTCTTGAGATTTTGAACACAAACTTTTAGTTCCCTAACTCTTGCCTCGTACTGCAGTAAAGGAATTAATAGTTGTTGCTTTAGCCACGCCTTGGTCCGAGGTGACATCAGGAATTGAGCAACATGTTGTAGAGGATCCATCTTGCATAATTCACTTGACTTTATTGAGCTTTATATCAACCACATCTTCTACAGGCACATAAACAGATGATAATATTAATTACGATAAATAAAAGAATAAATGTAAATTAATAAATTTTAATTTAATAAATGGAAAGCTTATCATTCCATGGAGTTTTATAGAAAACGTAAATTAATAAGAAACAATCAACTTATATATATATATATTGAAAAGCCAAAATTCTACATCCTCGAAATAAGTGAAAATAATTATAATTTTTGACTCGTTGGTTCAAAAATAACTCAATGCACAGCTACCAAAATATCAATATCTTAGACCTAATGATTCAAAAGTATTGCATGAAGCAAATGCCAACTTTATGAAAAACTCTAGTCATTTTGAGGGCTATGAGCACAAGCAAGTGTATAACCCTTAAAGGGATGCTAGAAAAACTTACTTTGAGACAAATCATGACAAAGGATAGAAGTCAAACAAAGATGGCTAATTAAAGGAGTATGACTAATTATTTAAGGCAAGAATTATGAATTTCACGCCGCCTACAGTCATAATCACTGTTAAGGCAAACAATATCTTTATTGGTTATTGCTCCTGAAGTAGCAAATATATATTTAGATTAATGTTTCTCATTATTTTATTTTATATTGATTTAATTCATTGCTTAATTAATTTTTTAGCTTTCTTTATGTTATTTCTATGATAAATATTTTTTTATGTTTCATTTGTAGAAGTTTTATTAATATATATTATTGACAAATGTAGTTTGTCTTATATTGAATTTCTAAGTTTTGTTAACTTCATGAAGAAGTTACACTTTATGCATCTTGGAAGAATTGTACAAAATCAATTATTTTTCTTGGTCATCATTTTTATGAATATTTGTGATGCATTAACAGTAAGCCTATTGCATATGACCCAATCATTTATTCAATATGTTTGGAGTCGACCAGATTTATGACTCAACAGTATGGTCGTATGTTCAAAAAGCAGTAATTTGAAATATAACAAATTACAATCAAATCTAAATGAAGTAGTAGATATAATTGCAATTTGTTTCATAAAAAGGGAAAGCAACAAATTTGTCATAATTTGAGCTCTAAGATTGATATGTGTTTAAAATTATTTTATTGTAATTATTTTATTTATTTATTTTTAAAAGGTAATTATTGTTATATTTATTTTTAGGAATTTTTTCGCATTTTTAGGATTTGTTATTTTGAATTGTTTGTAACTATTTTATAAAAGGATGCTTTAGATCCTTGTCGTAGAAATTAAATTTTGTTAATAGAAATTAAGAATCGAAGGGTTTCTCTTTTATCAATCCTAATTTTCTATTTAGCCATTTTTTCATGCTCATTTGGCATCATTTAGTATCAGAGCACTAGGTTCCCTTCAACCAATGGTTGAACAGAATCATGGATGGCGGAGTCGTAAGAGTAGGGGATGTGGATTCGTTCCTGAAAAAGACAGACAAACATGTCAGATAGACCCACGAGACATAGAAAATGAAGAGCTTTGAAGGAGAATCTAGGATTTGAAGCGACAACTTGTGCCAGTGTTGGGTAAGAAAATCCAAGTTTTGAAGAGATAACTTATGCAAGTACAGAGCAAGAAAATACAAGATCTGGAGCGATGACTTGTGCAGGTGCATAGCTTGAAAACCCAAGTTTTTGTGCAACAACTTGTTGAGGTGAAGAGCATCAAAATCCAATATTTGGGGCATCTACTTGTGCAAACATAGCTGAATGTTCAATCCGACCACATCTCATAAAAAAGAGGAGGATGCTAATCTTTTTAGAATTCTAAACCCGGGACAGAATTAGGGAGTACGACTTGAAAATCAGTCCACTTTTAAAAAAATCGAGATACAACTTAATATTCTTGTCTTGAAGTCCATGATTATAATCCAGTTTATAATGATTATCCAATCTATGATGATAAACCAATTTATGAAAAAGATTAGAAGACAAATCTTTCCTAGTAAGAGAGAATGATACAATTACAATTGGCTCATTGCATATGACTCAACCATTGATTCAAGATTCAAAAAGAATTATGGCCTAATATGTATGACTCGTATGTTCAAATAAGAAAGAATTTGAAATATAACAAATTACAATCAAATCCGAGTACAAATAAAACAACAGATATAATTATGATTTATTTGTCACCCACTAGAATTGAATGGGATTGTTGCACCTAGAACTGTTGTTGCAGATGAACTTGTTCCATCTACAGGCATGACACTGCTACTACTAATGGCCTATGAATCGAACACGTGTCCTGAATCTTGTTGGGCAGAGGAAACACCACTCTATCAACGGAACCCATATAAGGCTTGAGAACATAAATATGAAATACAGGGTGAACGTGGCACCCTTGCAAATGACCCAAAATAATGCTTGGCCAACTTACGATTGGAACGCCCAACCACCAAATGTTAGCGATATGGCTGCAACTTAACCAATACTAGATCACCAGCTGCTAACTTATTATCCTGGCGGTGCTTATCAGCTAGACACTTCATTCAATTTTGGGCCAGTTGCTAATTACAATGCAACTTACCCAACAACTCATCACAATAACAGAGGAGATCATCCAAAGCGTCGATTTGGACTAGACCCCAAGGGCAGTAAGGAATCATCGTTGCAGCATGATCACATAAAGCTTGAAAGTGTAACATCCCAGTCTCGAGCTGGTTCAATTAACATACATATGATACAAACAGAAACAGAGGAAGACTTAACTTACGAAAATACGAGCTAACTTTTATTTTTTTAATCTTAATTCACATGACATATCACATTGCATGCTTCTTCTAATTTAATTCTTATTGGACGGAGACGAAAATCGGACAAAGTAACCTCTGTAAATCGGACAACTGGGGATTTGCAAATCCCACTCTCATGGTATCCTGATAGACAATTTCTACAGTATGTATTTTCAGACATACCAGATATCCATATAGGATCATATACTCATCCATGGGCGCATGCATAACTTGGCTTCGTGCCACTATGTCTAATAGCATGCAATCCAACACATAAACATAAACTAAATACTACATCATCATATCAACATGCCTGAATACTCAAATGTACATGCATCCAACTGAAAGACATGTACAAAACATATACAGGCTAGACCTCCCAACAAAATAAAGGATCAGACATCATGATCACCAAATGAATAGAACACTATACAAATGTACATGTTCTCCAAAAATAACACTTATAATAAATAGTAGCCTCCGGCTACCCAGAACTCCATATCCTCCTACTAGTACCTCTAGCCACGGGTAGTGTCCTTGTCCCATAAGGGCTCTTTAATTAACTGTGTTCCTGAAATCATATCCCCAAACGGGGTTAGAGACGAATCTCTAGTAAGCTCCAGGTTTATAGAGAATTGTCCATACCCTGGGCTCACTTCCTGCATGACAGTCAGATACATAATATACAAAACATCATATAAGCAAATATCATAGCTGAACATATCTCATATAACATATCATGTAATCCAATATCATAACTAAACCAAGCATATACACAAATCTTATCAGAGACGTGCGCAGTCATTCCCAAGGGATGACCCCAAGCGAAAATCAACGCACATAACAAATATCTTTTACAAAATCATCACAATACTCACATCAGAACGAAACATGTTATCTCAGAGACGTACGCAATCATTCCCAAGGGATGACCCCAAGCGGAAATCAACGTACGTAACAAATATCCTTTATAAAATATTACAATAATCAAATCAGAAGAAAACAAATCATATCAGAGATGTACACAGTAATTCCCAAGGAATGACCCCAAACGGAAATCAACATACGTGTTCCCAGGGAGGACCCCAAGCGGAACCAGAACATATTGGAGGCGTACACCGTCAATCTCAGGGGGAACCCCAAGAAGACATCAGTGTACATCAGATCAATGGTCAAAGATCATCACATAACAGAGGTGTACATAATCAATCCCAAGGGAGGACCCCAAGCGGAAATCAGTGCACATGTTCCCAAGGGAGGACCCCAAGCGGAACTCAACATATAACAGATCTATACATAGTCAGTCCCAAGGGAGGATCCCAAGCGGACATCAGTGCATAAACAAATCAATGTCCAGAAATGATTACAGAAATCATATCGAAACATATCAAAGTAAACACATCAAAACATATCACATCACATCATCATATAGTTCTATATGAATTCATTTATATCATATATCTCATACATATCATACAACCTGACCACAGTCCGTACGCTATGGTGGAACACAAAGTAGGAGCGAACCCCATAAACATAGAACTTACCTCTTGGAGCTTTACAATTTGCTTACTTGAAGAACAAGCTACTTATCTTGCTCCATGAGAATCAAAATGTTTACAGTCCCTAGGCACACCTAGAGAAGGAATTCAATACAAAACTCAATAAAATGATACAATGCCATGAAATTTACACAAGGCATACATCTTATTGCTTACTTTCATTTCTTCAAACTTATGTCAAATCTATGCCAATACACAAGTCAAGACCATAATTTGCCCATTTCTTTATTAGACTATTTTAAGGATGATTTAATGAACCACAAGCATCCTTATGGTTTCTTACTCCTGTAGGGTCCTAAAATAACCCAACCAAACTTCTAAAATACCATTTATAATTTTTAACAATTCCAAGCCCCCCACAAAACTTAATTGGCCGAACCAACATCTAGCGAAACTAGGAATTTTTGCATCAAATCAATAGATACAACTCAAAGTTCCAAGAATCCACACATAGCCCCTGAATTATTCAAATATTCTCATAGCAATTTTAAGCTTAACTTTGCCTAATTTTTTGTTCACAAGGTCATGGCAACTCATACAAGGGAGCTAAGGTGCCTCTCTTTTTTTCTTAAACCATTTAACTCCCAATCATACTAAAACCATGCATTAGGACTTAAATCATCATCAACATAATTTTAACATAATTTTCCCTAATAATTATCTAATGGCCGGAAATGCACAGGGAAGGTTTCCAAGGGATTTTCCACAATATAATCTCACTTTCACACTTAATCTCAACATACACCAATATTCAAACCTTCACAATTCATGCAAATAAATTTTTGCACATCAAACCCTTAATACCTATCATGGTCGAATTCTAGGGTGGTTCAATGGGGATTTTTCTTAAATTATTAAACACATGTTCATGGTTATTCTACATTGCAACTTACTACACAACATTAATTCATCACAAATTTCTAATTTCAAACTCAAAATTTCCTACCAAAACATACTTCAAACTTTCAAGACTTAAATCACAAAATTTAAACCATGAAAATAGAGATTTCTCACCTCTAATCCCTTATACCAAGCCTAGAAAACAACCTCCAAGCAAAACTCCATGAAAAACCACCATTTTCTCTTTGATGAATAGTAATCCGAATTGGGGGAAGAGGATAACTCTTTCTACAAGCGATTTCAGCCTAAAATAAGAGGTGGAACGGATTCATTGGATGATTTCCTATTGATCTCATGTAATGGACTTTTTCATTTGGATGCTTGTGTAGAGAGAAATCAAAGAAAAAAAACTTAAAACCCAAACCCCCCTTCCATGGAGCTTCGACCAGCAGAGAAGGAGAAAAAGAAATAGACTGCGCATGACGGTGTAAATTTAAGTTACTTTAACTGGGTAACAGTTTATCTATCTACACACCTCCATTCACTATCAAACTTTGCACACTAGTCCAGAATATTTTTATGGTAATATTTATAATTTTACTTTTTCACTTTCGGGTAACTTTATTTACCCACATTTTTGCTCCTTAACTGTCATTTTAACTCCTTTTTCACCAAAGGTGACTTTATTTCTTTTTTCTTTTTACTTCCTTATGATTATTCTTCAATATTAAATCCATAATAAATGTGAGGGTCATTATAGAAAGTGAGACATCTTAATGGTGGAGTGAATGGTTGCGTTGTAGTGAAACTCAACCAAGCCAAGTACAAAAACCACTTTGTATGTTGGTCATGGCAAAATGAACGGAGGTATTACTCCAAATATCAATTTGTGACATAAGTTTGGCCATCTATGTATGGATGGTAGGCCGAGCTTGTTAACAACTTTGTGCCACTAAACTCAAACTTCTTTTTCCAAAACTTACTGATGAAGATGTTGTCATGATCCAATATGATAAATTTGGGAAATCCATGAAGTTTCATGATGATCTCACAAAATAGCTTGTCTACCGTAACAATTATGTATACAAAGGACAATGCACCAAAGTTAGCTTACTTAGTAAGATTATCCACCACCACTAAAATCATTGAAAATACCTTAAAACAATGTAACCTAGAGATAAAGTTTGTGGTCAGGTTGATACGGTTCTGCCAAGTAGAAAGTTGGGAAGGTGTATGAGAGGAAGAGGCACATAGGATTATTGCCAATCACAGATGCTGACTCAGCATTAGTTACCAAAGCAAGGAATAAGTTGGTTAGGGTCACATTTTTAGCATCACACGAAGGCTAGGATATATAGAGGAGGAAAGACTATTTTGGGGATCTTGTGGGGACTTGGAACTTTGGGCACCTCTTGGGTGATTGGGAGAGTCTAGAGCCTCTATAATTGCTCTAGAATTATCTTGCATTATTTCCCTTTCTGTTATAGCATTTTCAGTTCATTGTAATTCCCTTTCCTTGTTAAATTGTCTCTTGTTATCATTTTCATATTGTAATACAGATATAGATACATCAATATACAGATTTGTGTTCCTTTTCCATAATCCATTGTCTGTTAGATTTATTTTCTGGTTGGTCTGTATCAATTGGTATCAGAGCTCTCTGATCTGGGGAGCTTTGAAAAGAAAGAAAAAATGGAAAAACAATTTTGCAAAATCAGAATTCCTATTTTTTCTGGTGAGGAAGATGCGTGGGGATGGTCGATCCAGGTTGAGCAGTACTTCAAGGCAAAGGGAATTCCGGATAATGAAAAGCCATGGGAAGCTAGGAAAGCATTCACCGGTGAAGCTCGAATCTGGTACCGATACTGGTATAATCCAAGGGTTAGTTGGTGGACATTTTTAAAAGCTTTCTTCAAGGAATTTCAACCGGAGGTTTGCTTGGAGGATGAAGAAGCTGAACCAGAGCATGAAGTTTTCGGCTCTGATCTAAACTCAGAAACAGAGATGGAAAGAAAAGTCATATCAAAGGAGGCGGAGATCATGGAAGAGGTAGAAGAGGAGAGGGAGATAATCAAAAATCTGAAGGAGAAACAACCTGTGGTTGTAAATCTGCCCACAGGAGCAGTATGCGTAGAGAAATACGATCACATGGAAGCTGAGAATAAATCGCAGCAAAATCCCAAAGAAGAAGAGAAGACTGGTATTGATGGAAAGAAGATTGATGAGATGCAAGCTATGGAAGGAAGCAAAGGATTAGAGACTGTGGGAATAATTTTGTTGCAAGGAAGGAAGCACACGATTGCAGAGCAAGAGTTAGAAACCCAGAAAAGTGGGATAGAGGATGAAGACATGAGTGTGAAAAGGATTTTGGACGAGATGATGCATGGAACGACATCACAACAGCCACCTGCTGTAAGGGTCCAACTGCCCCCATTACCCAAGCCACCAGACTTGAAGTTGTCGAGGAAGGATGACGACAGATTGCAAGGCAACCATGAGAGCTGTAAGCTGCTGCAATCAGAGGAGAATGAAGGAAGGGAACATTCTAGGTTAGAATTAGTGAAATTGGGCCAATGTGCTGGCCTATGGGGTAAGGCCCAAAACACCTTCAATATATTCCCAGTCCAAATTGATTTTATTTCTCTTGTAGCATTTTTTCCTAGTGAATCTATGGTTGGGCCTGCGCTAACTTGGCCCAAAAAGCCAAAAATCATTGACTTGCTGCAGAACTTTAATGATGGACATTTCCAAAACCAACCCAATGATCCTTTCACTGGTGTTGGGTGTGAATGGGAATTTAAGCCCATAATTCTATCTCAAATCATGAAACCTAGAACAACGTATTCCCATCCAGCCAATCAGTTTCATATTTTTTTGATCGGCTACGTTTGGGACGACTACGAGGTGGTGCTTCGCGAAAATGAGTGTTACGCCTGCGAATTGGATTTGGGTATTAGTGTGGTGTCCTCGAATTCGCAAGCAATGTTGAATGGTGACCGGTCTATGGAGAAATGGGAATGGAATGAATGGGGCGACAACTTCCAAGTGCACATTTCATTTGTTGCTGATTTTCAGAATGGATTTACAAAGTTAGTGTCAGATATGCTTAAACAATGTTGCCCGGGGTCTTATATAGCAGCTTATGCACCCAAGCAAGAGACTTTTGAATGCTGTAAGGGACAACAATTGGAAGAAAAACATGAGGTAAAGGTTATTAATGCCCGATTAAAACCTGAAGAATATATAGCGGAGAAGGTGTTTGATAAAATTCCTCAGAGAAGTATGATTGCTTGGATTTCAATGAATGGCCCAGTGACGCTATCTCATAAGATGCAGGTTGATGTTAATTCTGCAATTTTTGAGGCTGTCCATGCAGGAACTATGACGAGGTCATCACTCAAACTATTTCGAGAACACTCTCCATTTTGTCCATTTAATGGTGATGATGGAATGACAACAAAAATGCTATGGGATCCCGGAGGAAATCACTGTACTTTTGTCATAAGTTGTCGTTTGCAATTCAAGCAATGGGATCCCGGTGGAAGGGGCTTGAGGGATAAACCTCACCTTGAGGACAAGGTGAGTGTTTAGGGGGGAAGTATTGATACGGTTCTGCCAAGTAGAAAGTTGGGAAGGTGTATGAGAGGAAGAGGCACATGGGATTATTGCCAATCACAGATGCTGACTCAGCATTAGTTACCAAAGCAGGGAATAAGTTGGTTAGGGTCACATTTTTAGCATCACACGAAGGCTAGGATATATAGAGGAGGAAAGACTATTTTGGGGATCTTGTGGGGACTTGGAACTTTGGGCACCTCTTGGGTGATTGGGAGAGTCTAGAGCCTCTATAATTGCTCTAGAATTATCTTGCATTATTTCCCTTTCTGTTATAGCATTTTCAGTTCATTGTAATTCCCTTTCCTTGTTAAATTGTCTCTTGTTATCATTTTCATATTGTAATACAGATATAGATACATCAATATACAGATTTGTGTTCCTTTTCCATAATCCATAGTCTGTTAGATTTATTTTCTGGTTGGTCTGTATCAATTGGTATCAGAGCTCTCTGATCTGGGGAGCTTTGAAAAGAAAGAAAAAATGGAAAAACAATTTTGCAAAATCAGAATTCCTATTTTTTCTGGTGAGGAAGATGCGTGGGGATGGTCGATCCAGGTTGAGCAGTACTTCAAGGCAAAGGGAATTCCGGATAATGAAAAGCCATGGGAAGCTAGGAAAGCATTCACCGGTGAAGCTCGAATCTGGTACCGATACTGGTATAATCCAAGGGTTAGTTGGTGGACATTTTTAAAAGCTTTCTTCAAGGAATTTCAACCGGAGGTTTGCTTGGAGGATGAAGAAGCTGAACCAGAGCATGAAGTTTTCGGCTCTGATCTAAACTCAGAAACAGAGATGGAAAGAAAAGTCATATCAAAGGAGGCGGAGATCATGGAAGAGGTAGAAGAGGAGAGGGAGATAATCAAAAATCTGAAGGAGAAACAACCTGTGGTTGTAAATCTGCCCACAGGAGCAGTATGCGTAGAGAAATACGATCACATGGAAGCTGACAATAAATCGCAGCAAAATCCCAAAGAAGAAGAGAAGACTGGTATTGATGGAAAGAAGATTGATGAGATGCAAGCTATGGAAGGAAGCAAAGGATTAGAGACTGTGGGAATAATTTTGTTGCAAGGAAGGAAGCACACGATTGCAGAGCAAGAGTTAGAAACCCAGAAAAGTGGGATAGAGGATGAAGACATGAGTGTGAAAAGGATTTTGGACGAGATGATGCATGGAACGACATCACAACAGCCACCTGCTGTAAGGGTCCAACTGCCCCCATTACCCAAGCCACCAGACTTGAAGTTGTCGAGGAAGGATGACGACAGATTGCAAGGCAACCATGAGAGCTGTAAGCTGCTGCAATCAGAGGAGAATGAAGGAAGGGAACATTCTAGGTTAGAATTAGTGAAATTGGGCCAATGTGCTGGCCTATGGGGTAAGGCCCAAAACACCTTCAATATATTCCCAGTCCAAATTGATTTTATTTCTCTTGTAGCATTTTTTCCTAGTGAATCTATGGTTGGGCCTGCGCTAACTTGGCCCAAAAAGCCAAAAATCATTGACTTGCTGCAGAACTTTAATGATGGACATTTCCAAAACCAACCCAATGATCCTTTCACTGGTGTTGGGTGTGAATGGGAATTTAAGCCCATGATTCTATCTCAAATCATGAAACCTAGAACAACGTATTCCCATCCAGCCAATCAGTTTCATATTTTTTTGATCGGCTACGTTTGGGACGACTACGAGGTGGTGCTTCGCGAAAATGAGTGTTACGCCTGCGAATTGGATTTGGGTATTAGTGTGGTGTCCTCGAATTCGCAAGCAATGTTGAATGGTGACCGGTCTATGGAGAAATGGGAATGGAATGAATGGGGCGACAACTTCCAAGTGCACATTTCATTTGTTGCTGGTTTTCAGAATGGATTTACAAAGTTAGTGTCAGATATGCTTAAACAATGTTGCCCGGGGTCTTATATAGCAGCTTATGCACCCAAGCAAGAGACTTTTGAATGTTGTAAGGGACAACAATTGGAAGAAAAACATGAGGTAAAGGTTATTAATGCCCGATTAAAACATGCAGAATATATAGCGGAGAAGGTGTTTGATAAAATTCCTCAGAGAAGTATGATTGCTTGGATTTCAATGAATGGCCCAGTGACGCTATCTCATAAGATGCAGGTTGATGTTAATTCTGCAATTTTTGAGGCTGTCCATGCAGGAACTATGACGAGGTCATCACTCAAACTATTTCGAGAACACTCTCCATTTTGTCCATTTAATGGTGATGATGGAATGACAACAAAAATGCTATGGGATCCCGGAGGAAATCACTGTACTTTTGTCATAAGTTGTCGTTTGCAATTCAAGCAATGGGATCCCGGTGGAAGGGGCTTGAGGGATAAACCTCACCTTGAGGACAAGGTGAGTGTTTAGGGGGGAAGTATTGATACGGTTCTGCCAAGTAGAAAGTTGGGAAGGTGTATGAGAGGAAGAGGCACATGGGATTATTGCCAATCACAGATGCTGACTCAGCATTAGTTACCAAAGCAGGGAATAAGTTGGTTAGGGTCACATTTTTAGCATCACACGAAGGCTAGGATATATAGAGGAGGAAAGACTATTTTGGGGATCTTGTGGGGACTTGGAACTTTGGGCACGTCTTGGGTGATTGGGAGAGTCTAGAGCCTCTATAATTGCTCTAGAATTATCTTGCATTATTTCCCTTTCTGTTATAGCATTTTCAGTTCATTGTAATTCCCTTTCCTTGTTAAATTGTCTCTTGTTATCATTTTCATATTGTAATACAGATATAGATACATCAATATACAGATTTGTGTTCCTTTTCCATAATCCATTGTCTGTTAGATTTATTTTCTGGTTGGTCTGTATCACAGGTCTTCATAGATTCCCTTGGGTCCGGTAAGGACTAGAGCAAGCTCGACAAAAGCGAAGTATATGTTTTCACATATTGACACGTTGAGCACTGTTTCACAAATGACTTAATGTCCTTTCACATCTTTTTCCAGTAGAAGGTGGCAGATAAATGAAAGAGGGTGCGAAGTACTCCCGCATGTCCCCCTTTATTGGAGAACAATGAGCCTCTTCCAACACATGCTTCGTGAGCTTCAAGTGAGGACTTAAGAGATAATACATTATGGAAAAGGATATCATCTCTGCAAGTGATGGAAGGTGAGCGACCATTATCGAATTGAAATTGGAGTGGAGCCCGATTAATATAGGATTAGTTGTATTAACTGATTTGACTTGAGAAATTAAAAGGAGAGTAAATATCCTTTTCAGTCCTCATCAAATTTTACGATGCCCGTTTTAGTCCCTAGCAAATAAAAAGGCCATTCGGGTCTCTAAAAATTTCAAAATATATCCATTTTAGTCCTTTTGAGGGACTAATGTGGGTCTTTTTTGAATTTGTGAGGGACCACGATTTCCACTAGATGGGTCCATTTTGAATTTCTTAGGACCATGAATAGTCTTTTTATTTGCTAGGGTCTAAAGCGGGCATCGTGAAATTTGTTGAGGACCAAAAAGGGTATTTACTCTTAAAAGAAAGATTGACACCACCACTATAACCTAGGAAGCACGGACACTTGTAAAAACAGGAAGAGTCGGGTCCGACACGGCGACACGCTCCGACAGGGTGTCGGACACGCGGTTGACTTTTTCCGACACGTTGACCATTCCGACACGCGAATTTGACCGTGACCGACACGGTCAAATGGCATTTTCGTAATTTTTTTTTTAAATTAAAATTTATTAATAAAGCTTCCACCTGATCATATCAATTTTATTTTTTTGTCTTTTTTCCCCTTAAGTAGATAAGAGATCATCTCAGCATCATTGTTGTCAATTCCTATTACGCTCTTGTTGTATCTCATTCTCTCTGATCTCTCTCTAATATGATTTGATCTCTCTATCTGATATTATATCTCTCTCATCCCAGATTTTATTTTATTTTATAAAAGCTTTCATCTTTATAACGTGTTGATAGATATTATTAATTTAGTTTCATTTTTTTGTTAAATTATTAAATATTAAATGAAATATAAACTATATAAATTAAAAATATTATTTAATATTAAAACGTGTCCCAACGTGTCGAAATCCATAATTTTTTAGGATTGACGTGTCAGAGTGTCGTGTCGTGTCACGTGTCGCATGTCGTATCGATGTTACATAGACTATAACATTTACAACACCCTCGTCATATTGGCATGACGGTGCATTAGCAATGACATTAGTACTCGATCTTCAAACTATGTCCTAGCAATTTACGCATGAACTTTTGTTGCTCAGGATCTGGATTGCCTGTGTTAAAAGTTCTTAGATGCTTCAATGGTTTCGTATAAGAAAGTGGTTGCCAAGGAGAAATTGATTTATTGATACCACTTTTTAATTTTGTGATCGCAAAATATTCGCGTAGGCGAGTTGATGAAGTTGCCATTCTTGGTCCCATTTTCTTGATGAAGTTGATGAAGCAAGACAACACCAATGCAATGGTTGGATACGTCTGTTTCTACGACTAACTACATGTAAAAATCTAGTAAAACCAGCATAGGCTTTGATGTAACATCTCGGGCGCTGACGAGGGTGCGGAGTAATCGCCGGTGCGAAAGGGCATGGACAAGGAGCGGCTCCTGGCAGGCTTCCAGCGATGGGGTACATGAATGAATCGAATCAACACCCGAAAAAGAGGGACTCCAGAGACCGTGCTGGTATGGGACGGTACAGTTGGGAATGACTTATAAGAATTAATTGGTATTACCTATACTAACAAGATGCATCTTCTTTTCAGTAGCCCGGAACTGAAGATGGGCACCTACTGGGAAGTTTTTCCAGGAAGTGTGTGAGTGAGGAAAAGCACACTGAAAAGTCTCGTGTTAGTATGTGGGGATAGTCGTTGATTCTTGAAGCGGTCGGGCGTTACAAGTGATATCAGAGCAGGCCTCTCTTCCAGTACGGTGTGGTTCGAGGACGAACCAGGCGGAAACTGGTGGGCATGTAACATTCCGAGCGCTGACGAGGGCGGGGAGTGATCGCCGGTGCGAAACGGCATGGACAAGGAACGGCTCCTGACAGGCTTCCAGCGTGGGGGTTACATGCATGGATGAATCGAATCGACACCCTAAATAGAGGGATTTCAAAGCCTGTACAGATGTGAGACTGCACGGTTTGGAATAGCTTATAAGAATTAATTGGTACTACCTATACTAAAAAGATGCATCTTCTTTTCAGTAGCCCGGAACGGAAGAACTCCACAGTTAAGCGTGCTTGACTTGGAGCAATTCTGGGATGGGTGACCTCCTGGAAAGTTTTCCCAGGAAGTGTGCAAGTGAGGAAAAAGCACACTGAAAAGTCTCGTGTTAGTATGTGAGGATAGTCGTTGATTCTTGAAGCGGCCAGGCATTACAAATGGTATCAGAGCAGGGCCTCTCTTCCAATATGGTGTGGTTCGAGAACGAACCAGGCGGAAGCTGGTGGGCATGTAACAAGATGCATCTTCTTTTCGGTAGCCCGGAACGGAAGAACTCCACAGTTAAGCGTGCTTGACTTAGAGCAATTCTGAGATGGGTGACATCCTTGTATTGAGATGGACCAAATCGCTGACAAATCGCAACAGTAAAATCCTCCCAAGAATTGACAATACCACTTTCGGACATCCATTGATACCAATCAGTGACTGCACCTTCCATTCTCAGGCCCGCCAATTCCATCTTCAAGTTTTCAGGAACATGATGAATCTTGAAATATAGTGCCGCTTTGAAGATCCACGTATTTGGTTCCTTCCCTTCAAACTTTGGAACTTCTGTCTTCACAAATTTCAGAACAGCACGAGGATCATCCACCTGCAACGCGATGTGAAGAGCACTACGATGATTCTGAGAAGAATTTTCTTCGGAACCTGTCTCAGAAACGGATTTGAACTTCTGGATCAACAACTCCCGAAAATTGCTTTCCATCATTTGTCCATCATCTCCAACATTTGCTCAAATCTCTGATTGCTTTCTTTCTTATACTGTGTCAAATCTTCAGCAATTTCTTGAATCTGCATGTTGTGAATCGCTTGAATCCACCAAATGGAAGCACCGGTTGATAAAGGATGCATACCCTTAATGAATGAAACACCAGAACAATCTTATTATTTGCATGCCTTCCACATACCCACGGTGGGGTATATATCAACAGAGTTAGTTAGCCTATGTGGCTTCAATACATGACTCATAGAGACCCTTCACTACATGTATATAACTACCTAAGAGACACGTGTACTTCAGCAACCTTATTTCTAATTTTACAAAGTTCCCTCATATTCCTATTTTACATAGTCTACAGCCCAAGATGGGCATCCTTTCACTCTTGTACTCTTCTCCCTAACTATCGTATATGTAACACACCAACACATGACCACATGACCACTTTTCCACATGAGAAGATCCACTCCCGTACTATTTTGTCCAACAATTAAACAACATAAGTAATGGTTTACCCAAAAAATAAATAAATAAAAAAAGAAAGTAACGAGATGGTGGATATAGAATGGAAAAAAGAAATATACATTACCATTTATATTAGAGTAGGTCCACAAAGTGTCATATCCTCAAGATTAACCCGAATTAAGTAGACTTCCACTTCTGTGACAGAACTGTAACATAAAATAAAAGTCAATCAAATTATTTGATCATGGTATAAACTATAATATCTTTCACCAGCTAAGTTCTAATATTGTAAATGTTAACTTATTCTTCGTTTAATGTTCAATTTAAAAAATAATTATTTGGTTGAATATCCCTTTAAAAAGATTTAAAACGGTATAAATGAAAAAAAAAAGAAAAAGACTGAGTTTATATTTTTTTCATAAAAATACCCCTCTGATATAATAAATGCCAACTTTAATAAAAATAATTTTTTTGTGCTTAATTATTGTTACACAAATAACTTTTGTGCAAAAATTTTATTAAAAATAATTTTTTTAAATTATTCTTTTGATTTTACAATTAAAGAAATCGAGTAAAATTCAACAGAATAAGGTTAGGATAGGAGAAGTGAGGTTATGAAGAGCTCTGGTGGGAAAAGGAAGATTGAGGTTCAAATTTTCGAAAATATTGTCGGTGCTACAAAAACACTGAGGTACATTTTTTTATTAAATAGGACAGCAAAAAATATACTTATAATATTTCCATATTTATGTTTAGTTTTATTCATATTCTATTTATTTATTTTTCCCTTTCTATAAAGGGATTATATATTCGGATAGCACTCAAAATGTGCTCCAAATCACATTTGGCTGACAATACAAGCAGTCACAAATATACTTTGAGGAGGGGAGCATGACTAAATTCCAAGTTTGGAATTAGTCACCGTAACCGTAAAACAAGTAATTAGGAATTAAATTAAAAAAAAAAAGGGAAATTGAGGGATGGTTACTTACGAGTTGAGACTTTAGGGGACACAGAAAATGCTAGTGAAAAAATCTTGTAAATCTCACCATGATCGAATCAAACCAGTATAATAACCCAAAACTCAGGTAGCAATCTCAGGATTGTAGATCAACCACATAAACTCTCCGAAAGGGAGCGTCTGAAGGGCATTATACTGAGTGATGCTTAAGGGTTAAGGGTGTAAGTGGACTCAGTTGGGCCAAGTTTTGCCCAAGTATACGCCAAAAAAAATTTATCCAAGCCTACGCCAAAACATTTTAATTTGGCCTGGCCCAAACCTGATACGAGTCTAACTGTTATACTGGCTTGACCTGTTTATAAAAAAATAAATGGTCTGACCTATCCCGTTCGTCTGTTAATTTTTAACTTTCAATTAGAACCATGAATCAACCTTACAAAATATTCAAATTTTGTTGCTAAACCAAAAATTATAATTTCAACGTCCAAACAAAATCATGAATCACAACAAAACTCATACAATATGCATTTAAGTCACTTTGAAAAGCAAAATGCTCAAATTAAATAATATATATTTCATCAGATCTAACAAATAAATCCATACTATGTAAATTAAAATAACTACATGAATCCAACAAACACATCATGATGCTTGTAGTAACTATAACCTCTCTCGAAAACCTTTTAATATATTCATATACACAATCTAACATGCTGAGATCTTGATTCTTCCTATATAAAAAATAAAGTCAGATTTCTATTAAAATATAATAGAATATAATTAAGTATAAATAATTACAATTGATTATATTTATATCTTTTATTTTTCTTCATGGCATACTTATTTTATTTTATTTTATTTAAAATAAATAATACAATATATGCCGACATGTGGGCTTATAGGCCAGACCTTATGAAAGTGGGTCTACAACCTTTTTATTAAACAAACTTTTTCAAGATCCAAACTCGCCATATTGTAGGAAATATACGAAGTCAGGTCTGGTCTGACATAGGCGGAGCCGTAGGTCCCTGTAGGCCGACCCGACCCAGTTTCACCCTAGCGATAATCCTTTACCTTCAACCTAAATTTTGTTTTATTAAAAAAATTATGAAATATTTGTTGATTTATTTTGGAAGCAATGAAGGTGAGATGGAGAATGAAAAGTCTCAAAATACGTGGAGGGAATGGATCCTGAAGAAGATGTTTGCCCTTAAAATACAAATAATGGTGATTAAAAAAAATATTGTATTAAAAATAAAAAAGTGAGAAAAGTAAACTAGATTCATACCTAAATGTTTGATTCTCTCACAGTCCATTTCTAACGAGGGATCTGAAATGAACAGTACACATTAGTGACATGGTGGAGGGGCAAAAAGCAAAGAACTTAAGCTTGCAAAAGGTTGGAACCTTACCGCAGTAGAAGGAAGAAAGAAACTCACAGATTCCCTTTTGTCTTCAAATTTTCAGCACCTAGCAAACTCTTGAAAGAGATGCAACCTTTAAGACGGAAAAAGAGAGAAAAAAGTTATAGAACCCTTCCTATCATCACATCAAAGCATTGAGATCTGGAAATGAAGTTGCAGAAATCCATATAGGCACATTGAGATTTGTAACAGAAATCTGGAGATACGAGCAATCGGGTCTACTTTATTATCATTTTTGTACTTGTTATTCGTTTAGTTTAATTAATACATTTAAATATTAAAAAATTGAATGCGATTCATCGGTGAGAAGAAAAGTTTGGCATATAGTGGAACAAGTAGCCATTATTTTTACCTAAGTTTGATTCATCTTGCATCCTGTATTACAGTGTTAGTTTTTTTAATCATTATTAGAGCATGACTTAGCTGAAACAACTGATGTCGTCTTAAAAAAAGTTATTAGATGAGCTTGAACATTTCTTCCTTTTTATATTTTTCACAACCATTAGATCAGTTGTAAACTTTAAATTGAAGCTTCAACTAAATCATGAAGAGAAATGCAAAATGATCCATTTAATTCAATTTTTTATAAAAAAATTACAAGAATAATACAATTTTGAAAGTGCATACCGAAATAAAACAGGGGGTTGCGTACTATGATATCCAGATAAAGTATGCTGAAACTCAAAGATTGTCTTCTTTCTTTTCTTCAAAATCTTACAAATTAGTTTTCCTACGTTCATTATTTGTCATTGTTCATGTTCACCTGCTACAATTATTATCATCTTCAAAATCTTCTGCCTTCTCTTCCGGCAACTAGTTATCTATTTCATTAATTAATTTTCCTAAACTCATGTTCACCTACTACAACTTGGCAACAGCGTCCAAATGCGTTGAAGTCTACTTTTATTATCATTGTTGTAGTTGTTATATTATACGTGCAATTATCCCATTTAATATTAACAAATTGAATGTGGTTCACCCGTGGGGAGGAATGTTTGGCGTAGAGTGAACAAGTAGCCATTATTTTAACTTAAGTTTGATATATCATGTACCATGTATTAGTTTTTTTAATTATTCTTTTTTTTTTTTGTGAAATTTTTAATTATTCTTCGAATGACTTAGGTTAGACAACTTCTTTAGATGAAGTTATTAGATGAGCTTGTACTTAGGGGTGAAACTGGGTCGGGCCGGCCCACAGGGGCCTACAGCCCGGCCCATTAGTGACCTGATATGTCTCGGACTTTTTATTTGACAAACTGGGTTTGGGCTGGTGTAAAAGTTTGATTACATAATTGGGCCGGATTGTTATATATGAAGTCTGGCCCACGAGCCTCCAAGGCTGGCCCATTTGTTTAATATACTAGAATTATTCCTTATTTTATGTAGGAAGAACCAACATCTCAGCACGTGATATTGCCTATGTGAATCTATTAAAAGGTTTTTTTATTTCTTAATCTTGGGTTTTTTTTTGTTTCTATTCTTTATTCTTGTTTTTTTTCTACATTTACAAATTATTTGCCAACTTATGTAACCTTGGAATTGTATTTGCTTGGGAGAAAAGATGAAGATAAGTTTTTGGCTACTCTTGTAGTCATTATGATGTGTTGTATTCATGTAGTTATTTTAATTTACATAGTATGGATTGACTTCTATAGTTATTGTTGTGATTCATAGTTCTGTTTGGATGTTAAAATTGTCATTTTATTTTAACAATAGAATTTGAGTATTTTGTGGAGTTGATTCATGATCTACTTGGAAGTTAAAAATTAACAGGCCAACGGGCCGGGCCATTTGTTTTTTTATAAATGGGCCAAGACAGGCTAACAGTTAGACTTATACTATACTATCGGGCCGGGCCAAATTGAAATTTTTTGACATAGGCTTGGGCTGTACGGGGCAAAGCTCGGCCCAACCCAGCCCACTTTCACCCCTACTTGTACTTCTTTATTTTTTATTTTTATTTTTATTTTGTCATAACCATTAGATGAGTTGCAGACTTGACATTAACGCTTCACCTAAATCATGAAGAGAAACGAGAAACGCCATACCACAATGATAGAATGAGAAATAGCACATTTGCCTTGATCC
The DNA here is from genome assembly GCA_032173675.1 of Gastrolobium villosum. NCBI lineage: Eukaryota > Viridiplantae > Streptophyta > Magnoliopsida > Fabales > Fabaceae > Gastrolobium > Gastrolobium villosum. The sequence continues at coordinate 74,089 of JAVKPL010002632.1, read as the reverse complement.
TATTGTCTTTATTTTTGTAAATATAATTTTTTTGAAACTGATCAGACGTATGGGATGGTTCATGTGTATTGGGTCAAATCACACACGGTTGACGGAGAAGGCCTACGGGATGATTTGCTTCCTGAGCTTGAAGTTGTAGTTGATGATGTGAGAACTCTAGTTCCCTTTGGCGCGGTGATCCGACTGGGGTACTGTAAGAACCTGCACCGCTAATTAAGTTAATTAATTAATTTAATTGTGATAATTAGGAAATAATTCCATAATTAACCCTGATAATTATTAGGAGGCTTTAATAATTATAATTAGTGGGTAAGAATGCTGAAAGTCGCTTTTCGGAAGAAAAGTGCATATACCGGTTCTGCTAGTCGTATAAATGCCTACCGAAAAAGTATCCCGAAAAATTATAACAAGTGCATGATAATTACTAGAATAATATTTAGGACTTGTAAAACGAGTTTCAAGTCAAAATAATGAGATCTGATGCCAGAACTGATACTGGCTATGGAAAAGCGCGTATCGGAAAGGTGCTCAGAAAAATAAAATAAAAATATGATAATTCTTGTAAAATTGAGTAGGTTAAGATTATAAAGTCTGGGATTAAAATATTTTGCGTAGCTATTTATGCTAATACTGTGCGCTAAGTGGCCTTGTGGCTATATATACTCCATTTACACAGAACCCTAGGCCATGCTACGTGAGTTTCTGGTCATTTGGCTGCTGCCACCTCCCCTCACTTGTTCATTTTCATTTTTTCTTTGAAACCTCCAAAGATACCACCTTTCTACATGGCTTCTTCATCTAAACACCTTGGTTGAGTGTGGTTGAGGTTTGGGGTGAGTGTTAAGCTTTGTATTCTGTGTTTGGCCTCTGTTTTGGTAGTGTTTCAAGGCTGAGTTCTGAGTTTGGGGGAAGGGGTTCATCTTCTTGGTTGTTGAAGCTCCAAGTAGCTTCCTTTGTGAGGAAAGGGCCAAGCTTTGGTAGCATTTTCGCGTCCTTTGCAAGCCAGAACTTAGGAGCTGTTGTGAGAGCTCCAAGAGCACTTCCCTTCTCTGTTTTGAACCTTTGGTAAGTTGTATCAACCTTTGATCATGAGTTTTTGTTGCTGAAAGGTGAAGTCTTTGCATGTAAATGAGTTACGTAACCAACTGGAATGTTAACCTAAGTGGGTATAAAAATGCATGCTTTAACGTTTTGAAGTGTTAAAAATGGAATCTTGGATGGATATCATCACGAAAATGCAGAACTGCATTCTGTCATGAAATTTCCGGATATTTGTCGAGCAGATATCCGGATATTGATATTCGGATATGGGACCTTGATATCCGGATATTGTATATCCGGATATGGTCAGTGAGATATCCGGATATTGAATATCCGGATATGCCACGAGGAATATCCGGATATTCTGGTATTTCGAAGAACAGTAGCATTACTGTGCAAACAGTAGGCTATTGGGGGTTTGTGGACCCTAGATTAAGAAAGTTGGACTTCTGTAATTAATGAACTAAGTCAGAATCAAGTGATTAAGGGCTTATGGCTTCGTGTGGAGCCTTAAGACGTAAAACATAAAGGAAAGGCGTTGTCTTTAAGTTGTATGCTTGAGATGCATGATTATTGATATAGTGTTGGTCCGTAACAGATTGTGATTCTGCTGTGTTTGGACTTTGAGCTGTGGACTTTTGGCTTTGGGTGTTAGCTCGCAAGGTAAGCTTTCGTGTCCTCGGTTTAGCCACGTTGTGGTTCCACCATGTTCCATGGGGACGTGGTATATGCATGCTGTGTTACATGCTTTTGAACATATGAAATGTTGATTGAACTTTACATGTAATGGCTTTTAATATACATGTGTTGTTCCATCTTGACGGTAAGCCTGAGTATGTGGCGTCATACAATAAGGTGATCCGGGGTGGATGCAAGTGGCGTCTTGCACTATATGTAGGAGATAGACGTATTCCTGCATTTCTCTGGCCAGTAGAATAGTATTGACACACATGACATGATTAACTGCTGCATTGCATTGTTTTAGAACTGATGATGATGAACTGCTTTTAAAACTTATATTTGCATATGTGAGTGAGCTTGGGGTGGAAGATCCTTGAGGACCCCTTGTCTTACTGAGGTTTCTTGTTTAGAGATCTCACCCCACGTTTGGGGAATGCTTATTTCAGGTTCAGGTAGTATGGGGGCTGATGTCTCTGGTGGCAAGAGGCCAGAGCATGATTGATGATAATTGTTATGACTGCCTTGATGATAGCATGACTGGATTGGAAGCTGTTTATGTTTTCTGCATCTTTATTATTACGTTGTTAATGTTGAGACTGATGTGGGGCTTATTGCCTTATTTGTGTGACCATGGGGTTTGTCCATGTCACTTTATGTTAGTACTTTGAGCTGAGTTGTATAAACTGATAGTTGGTTCGGCCTACGTGTTGTAGTTCCGTGACTAGAGACTTATGCTTATTATATTTATTTAATGAGGTATTCTAGTTAGTTGTTTTATTGCAATTATATACAGGCAATGTTTTTATTAATTGATTAATAAGCAAGTTGGTAATGACAATGACATCATAATTGAAAAGAAAAAGATATTCCGTATTTTAATTAAGCACAGCTTAATACGGTAGTATGATAACTTTACCGGATATATACGGGGTGTTACATTTATGGTATCAAAGCAATGGTTCGAGGGAAAAGCCTGTATGTATTGCAATTGCTAGGTTGTTTGGTTGTGTCTGTCTTATGTGTTTACTCCGTCGAATGTTATTATGATAATGCATATGTGATCACATTGCGTGGGTCTGATCAACTCTTAAATTGTGTAACTTGTGCAGAGTAATGGTAAGATCCGGGAGAACACGAGACACTTAGGAGGATCAACCCAATCATGTCCTGACTGCATTGGCTGAGATGCAGGCGGCCAGAGTAGCCGGTCAGGAGGCCATTAGATAGGCCAACGCGGCAATGTGGAAGCTGTTCGCGAGGCGAACCAGATAGCCGCAACTGAGGTTCGTTAAGCAAATCAGAGGACCATTGAGGAAGTCCTCGAGGCGAACAGGATGGCGAACATGACGATGATGAGAGTCATGTTGGAGGAGTTGAGGGCTGGTCCTGCTGTCGGCCAGGCTCCACCGCCACTACCGCCGCCGCCTCCACCTAGTACTCAGGAGGGGAGCCATAGCCAGATTGGCAGTGCTGCTCATGTCGCTGAGACAGTGGAGACCTTGGCAGAGCTGTTGCGAACTCGGCAAGTATACCGATCGTTCCAAGTAATAAAAGTGATGAAGTAGAGTATCGTCTCCACAGGGATTGTAGACCAAGTACTACAATAACTAGTCCCCTTAAATTGAACGGATCAAAAGAGGTAGCAATTGTTGTTGATTTAAAATGAAAAGTAACTAAAATGTAAATTGCGTATTTTTGGGTTTTCTGAAAAACGAATGAACAAATCGTATAAAATTAGGGTTTTGAAAAATAATTGAAAAAAGATTGTAGTAAGAGTACGAACACCTGTTTGATCCCCACCTTGTAATCTGAATTTAAATTCACATATGAATTACCCTTTGATCAAACGATTCACCATCTTTTATTTAATCGGTTAAACCCTAATTCCTTAGGGATCTTAACCTTATTAACTTTATTAGAACCCTAATTCCTTAAAGATTCCTTTTCAGGTTAAACATACAATTGTATCATCATCAGTAATCCTCCATGGCATCATCATCAGCTGGGGTGAAGAAGGTGGAGGCTGTGATCTGAAACTAGTAGTGTCGATCCCACAATCACTACATAATCTCTCTATCATGCCCCGGATAAGCCTCTGCTCGATCGTTACCTCTTGCATCTGACGATCCAATCTCTGAAGTAGGAGCATTTCTGCAGAAGGTACTGCTGCTGGTGCTGGAGCTGGTGGTGGTACTGGGCATGGTTCACCTATGGCACAAGACGCCTTCCAGATGGCGTGACAGCTGGACTCTGCCCTCATAGAAAATGACTGAACACTAATTGTTCCTACTGGGTTGCCTCCCAATGAGCGCTTGTTTAACGTCATGAGCCTGACAGGAATCATTTAAGATTCGGGTGAAGACAAAGGGACAGAAATTGTGTCCCTATAGATATCTCCACCATGATAGACCTTCAGCCGACACCCATTGACCTTGAAAGGTCTCTCAGTATCTAGAGGGGAAATCTCAACTGTTCCATATGGAAATACCTTTTTAACAACAAAAGGACTAGACCAACGAGACTTCAACTTACCTGTAAACAACCTCAGTCGAGAGTTGTATAACAGTACCTGTTGTCCTGGCTCAAACTCCTTTGGCTGAATCCTTCTGTCATGTCATTTCTTTGTCTTTTCTTTATAAATTCTGGCATTCTCATAAGCTGCCAGCCTGAACTCATCCAACTCGTTCAATTGCAGCAATCTCTTAGCATTAGCTTTTGATGGTTCAAAATTTAAAAATTTAATTGCCCACAAAGCCCTATGCTCCAATTCTACGGGAAGATGACAGGACTTACCATATACCAATTGGAATGGTGACATACCTATTGGTGTTTTGAATGCAGTCCTGTATGCCCAGAGTGCATCATCCAATTTTTTAACCCAATCCTTTCTTGAGTTACTTACTGTCTTTTCTAGAATCCTCTTCAGCTCTCTATTAGAAATTTCAACTCTAATTCAACTTGTTGCCACCTTGTGAGTAACACCATACTTTGTAAGCAAACTTTCAAATTGCTTGTTGCAGAAGTGGGTTCCTCCATCACTAATGATTGCACGAGGAACCCCGAAGCGGGTGAAAATATTCTTTCTTAAGAAAGAAACTACCACCTTTGCATCATTTGTGGGTAATGCAACTGCTTCTACCCACTTGGACACATAGTCCACAGCCACCAAGATGTACTGATTTGAGTATGACTTAGGGAATGGTCCCATGAAGTCAATTCCCCAAACACCAAAAAGCTCTACTTCCAGTATACAGTTGAGGGGCATCTCATCCTTTCGTGAAATGTTTCCCGTTCTCTGACACTTGTCACACTTCTCCATGAAGTTCCGCGTATCTTTAAAGATTGTTGGCCAATAATAGCCACTCTGCAGTACTTTTTGCACGGTCCGGTTAGTTCCAAAATGACCTCCGAAATCAGATGCGTGGCAATGCCATAGAATATCTGGTATCTCAAATTCAGCTAGACACCTGCGAATAATACCATCAGCACATTGAAAATATAAAAATGGATTATCCCAATGGTACCTCCGTGCATCATGTAGGAACTTTTTATTTTGTTGCCAAGTCAGATCATCTGGAATTGAACCAGCAGCTTTGTAGTTTGTAAAATTTGCAAACCATGGATGCATTATTATTGCCATCACTTGTTCATCAGGGAAGAATTCATTAACCTCAATTTCAAGTCCTTCTTGTAGTTGCTTATTTTGAATCCTTGACAAATGATCAGCAACTTTATTCTCCGCTCCTGTTTTATCCCTGATTTCCAAATCAAACTCCTGAAACAAAAGCATCCAGCACAACAATCGTGGCTTTGCATCTTGCTTGCTCATTAAATACTTAATAGCAGCATGGTCAGTAAATACAATAACTTTAGAGCCTATCAAATAAGATCTAAATTTATCCAATGCATAAACTACTGCAAGCATTTCTTTTTCAGTAGTGGCATAATTTTCTTGTGCCTCATTAAAGACTTTGCTTGCATAGTAAATAACATGTAACAATTTGTCCTTACGCTGACCAAGGACTGCACCCATGGCGTATGCACTCGCATCACACATGAGTTCAAACGGAAGACTCCAATCTGGTGCCGTCAGAACAGGTGCTGTGGTTAGCTTTTCTTTCAAAACATTAAATGCATTGAGACAAGCTTCATCAAATGTAAACTCCTTGTCCTTCACCAACAGCTGGCTAAGAGGCTTTGCAATTTTCAAAAAATCCTTGATGAATCTTCGATAAAAACCTGCATGGCCTAAAAAACTTCGCACACCATTAATATTAACGGGAGGGGGAAGTTTCTCAATTAGCATCAACATAGCCTTATCAACTTAAATACCTTGTTTGGAAATCTTATGGCCCAATACTATGCCATCTTGTACCATGAAATAGCACTTTTCCCAATTAAGCACTAAATTAGTTTCCTGACATCTCTTCAAAACCTTAGCTAAATTAACTAAGCATGAATCATAATAGGAACCAAACACAGAAAAGTCATCCATAAAAACCTCCAAATATTTTTCTACCATATCAGAAAAGATAGAAAGCATACACCTTTGAAATGTCGCGGGTGCATTGCAGAGGCCAAATGGCATCCTTCTGTAAGCAAAAACTCCAAATGGGCATGTGAAGGGTGTCTTTTTCTGATCCTCTGGTGCTACTGGAATTTGGTTGTAGCCGGAATATCCATCCAAGAAGCAATAAAAAGCATGACCAGCTAGCCTTTCCAGCATTTGATCAATAAATGAAAGAGGAAAATGATCTTTCCTGGTAGCAGAATTTAGCCTCCTGTAATCAACACACATCCTCCAACCTGTGGTAGTCCTTGTGGGAATCAACTCATTTTTTTCATTTTTCATGACAGTTAAACCTCCCTTCTTTGGGACTGTCTGTACTGGACTTACCCATGCAGTGTCAGAGATGGGGTAAATCATTCCAGCATCCATGAGTTTCATCACCTCCTTTCGAACTACTTCCTTCATTGTTGGGTTTAATCTTCTCTGAGGCTGCCTCACTGGTTTGATATTGTCCTCCATTAAAATCTTGTGAGTACAGAAGGAAGGATTAATCCCCTTCAAATCAAAAATAGACCACCCAATGGCTGTCTTGTGCTCTTTGAGCACTTTCAACAACTTCTCCTCTTCAGTTGGAGACAAGTCTTTATTTATGATTATAGGGTAATCATTTGTATCTCCCAAAAAGGCATATTTAAGAGTGTTAGGTAACTCTTTTAACTCAACCTTTGGTGCTAAAGAGATTATTTCTTCTCCTTCTTTCTCCAGCACCTCAAAGACAGTTTCTTGCTCTTCTTGTAGAGCTTCCACATCTAGATCCTTGAATTCTCCTTCATTCTCTAGATCACCAATGTCTACTTCCTTGACTGCTTCCTCTATCACATCAAGTCTGAAACAGTCATTGTGGTCAGATGAGCTCTTCATGGCTTTGAACACATTGATTGTGATTGTCTCATCATTCATACGTAACTCGAGCTTTCCTTGCTCAACATCAATCATAGCCCTAGCTGTGGCTAAGAATGACCTTCCAAGTAAAAGAGGTATTTCACTCTCTTCTCCCATATCCAATACAATGAAGTCTGCAGGGAAGATAAACTTGTCAACCTTGACAAGTACATCCTCAATGACCCCATTAGGACTTCTTAACAAACGATCCGCCAATTGTAAAGAGACCATTGTTGGCTTTAATTCAGAAATTCCCAAAGCCTTGCATAATGATAACGGCATTAAGTTTATGCTTGCTCCAAGATCACATAATTCCTGACCAACATCAACATTGCCTATGGCAATTGGGATATTAAAGCTTCCTGGATTTTGAAGCTTTGGTGGGAACTTCTTTGTTATTATGGCACTGCACTCTTCAGTAAGTGCTGTTGTCTCACATTCCTGCAACTTATGCTTTCTTGACAATAAATCTTTCATAAATTTAGCATAATTTGGCATGTTAGCAAGAGCTTCAGCAAATGGAATATTAATATGCAACTTTTAAAAAATATCTAAAAACCTGGCATATTGTTGTTTCTGCACTTGCTGCTTAAGCTTCATGGGATAAGGAGGTTTCTCAAAGCGAGAAAAATCCATTGGTGGCTTTGGAGCCTCAACAGCTTTCTCCTTTTCCTCCTTCTTGTCTTGCTTTGCAGGTTCCTCCTGCACTTTGACAGATTCTTCCGCTTCTTTTTCTTTTTATGCTTCCTTTAATGATTCATCAACCTTCTTTGGCTGAACCATTTTAGGCTTTTCTTGAGGAGTGATCACAATTCCACTCCTAGTCACGATGGATTTATAATCCTCCTTGGGATTTGCAATTGTATCTCCAGGAAACTGCCCCGGAGTTCTTTCAGCTAATTTCCTGGGTAGCTATCCTATCTGGGTCTCCAAATTCCGAATGGAGGCATCTTGATTCTTGTGATAGGCCCTGGTTTCCTTCATGAAAGCACTTGTACTTTCCATGTGATCATTTGTAGTCTTAGAAAGCTATAGCATAGCTTTCTCTAGTTCAGATGGCTCTTTTTGTGGAAGAGGAGGAGGTTGTAGGAAATTATTGGACTTATAATCGAAACCTCCCCCTTGATTTCTTCTCTGAAAATTGTTTCCTTGGCCACTATTCTGGTTTCTTTGATAACCTTGAGTGTTTTGTGGTGCCTTGGATCATACCACACTCCATTAACTTGGAATGCCTCAGCTCCTATAAGTGTTGGACACTCATTGGATTCATGGTCCTCCTTACAATACTCACAGTTAATTGAATTAATTTGAGTTATGGATATTCGCATTTTGTCCAAATTAGCATTCATACTTGGTAGTTGTTGCGAAATCACTTTCTGTTCAGCTAAAGTGGCATCTTGATTCCCAAGTTGTAGAATGCCCTTCTTCAATTGAGCTGATTGAGTCAACTGGACTTCTGTTGAGGCATTTTCGTTTCGTGCCATGTAATCAATCAGCTCTAGAGTTTCTGCTGCAGTCTTTCTTCCTATGGTTCCACCAGCTGCATCATTGACAATCATTCTTGTGTCTGGTGTCATCCCATTGTAAAAGACTCTGACCTTCTTCTCATCTGGAAAGTCATATTGGGGGCATTTCCTAATCAATTCTTGGAATCTTGTCCAAGCTGCACAGAGGGTCTCTCCCGGTTGCTGAATAAAATTGGTGATTTCATTCACCAACTTATTGTATTTCTCCCGAGAGAAATGTTCAGCAAAGAACTTGGCTGCCAACTCATCCCATGTTCTGATGCTATTAGGTGGTTGTCGGTCCAACCATCTAAGAGTTTCCCTGTTAATACAAACGGGAATAACCGAAGTTGGATTGCATCATCAGACACCCCATTGTGTTTGGTGGTGTCACAGATTCTTAGAAATCTGTCATGAAATCATGATGATCTTCATAATCCTCACCACCAAAAGGAGTCTTTTCCACCAAGTTGATAAGAGACGGGTTAATATCAAAATTGTTGGCTTGAATCTGTGGCCGGACAACACTAGAATTCGGCCTTGTGAACATTGGAGCCAAAATCGACTCCATCAACTCTAGTGCAGGAGGTTGATTGTTGGGACCTCCTCCAGCATTATTATGATTCGCCATATCTTTTGCAGATTAATCAGGTTCACTAATCAGGCCTTCCCAAATTATGTGCTTGGCAACCTTTCTCAGCTTTCTTTCAGCTCTTGTGATTTCAAGATCAAACACAAGATCTTCAGGAGCAAGTCTACCTCGCATAAACTTAAAGAAGATGGTCAGTAATACCTGCAAAATGCAGATCAAGATAGAACAGACCCTAAAATGACAATTCAATAAATAAAAAAAATAAAAACACTATTCAAGCTCAAAGATCAACGGTTATTTATAATATTGGAATGCACAATCCCCGGCAATGGCGCCAAAAACTTGTTGCGAACTCGGCAAGTATACCGATCGTTCCAAGTAATAAAAGTGATGAAGTAGAGTATCGTCTCCACAGGGATTGTAGACCAAGTACTACAATAACCAGTCCCCTTAAGTTGAACGGATCAAAAGAGGTAGCAATTGTTGTTGATTTAACACGAAAAGTTACTAAAATATAAATTGCGTATTTTTGTATTTTCTGAAAATGGATGAACAATTCGTATAAAATTGTAAAAAAATTGCAGTAAGAGTACGAACACCTGTTTGATCCCCACCTTGTAATATGAATTTAAATTTACAAATGAATTACCCTTTCATCAAACGATTCACCATCTTTTATTTAATCGGTTAAACCCTAATTCCTTAGGGATCTTAACCTTATTAACCTTATTAGAACCCTAATTCCTTAGAGATTCCTTTTCAGGTTAAACATACAAAATGGGCCACCCCGGCCCGTCCCGTTAGGCCCTAACCCGCACGGGTCAGGGCCGAAAAGCCCGCATATTAAACAGCCCGAATGGGCCAGAAAATCATATAACCCCACGGGTTAGGGCCAGCCCGCGGGCCAAAAATCAATTTTGAAAAAATCTATTATTGGATTTAAAATCCACTTAATCCAGTATAAAAATAAATAAGAAAAAGTTATAAATTTCACGTATTAACATCATGACTCCAAATATCCCTGTTCTGTTAATACTCCCAATCAATATCATACAAAATGTCATTGATTTAACTATTATAAATAAGAAAAGAGTTATAACCATAATTAGACTCCAAATACAATATAAAAATGAACCCTGATAAAATATCATTACCCTATACTGAGGCCTACATTTACAACAAATAAAATGAGATTAAAACAAATAAAGAATGAAGTACATTTGAAATAACTGGGGCATACATACACTTTGGCTTCAAAATGACATATATATGCCCTCGAAAAATAGGATGCTTATTTATCATGTAGCACCAATGTTTGTTTACAAATGAATCACATAATAGTACTTTTGCAGGAATCTTGCCAAATAACATAAAGCCTTTAGTCACCACACAAATCAATCATGAACAAATGGGGTTGATGAAGCCAATAGTCCCAAAAGAAATCATACAAAGACACAAGTTAAGCCCCCTTTGCACAGTTGTTGCTAAATTAACTTAGCAACAAAGTTACTGACAACACGTCCATCATCAAGGCACATTCTTGGTCCATATGTGTTGAAGATACGAGCAATTCTCACCTACAGAACAATTAGATTGAAGCTCTTTTCAATTATGATTTTCACCCTTCACATAAGTGGTCACATGGCTCTTATAAAGAGAAGACCCTTTCTTTCATATGCCAAGGTTGGTAACTTTGGTAACAAAGTTATCATCCAAGATAATGTTATAATTTTCATATCTCTATTGGTTTTCATTATGAGCCTAAAACATAGGTCATTCTTACATAAAAAAAGATCAAATTTTGAAAGTTCCCCAAATTATTTTATACAAACATTGACACCATGCATAAATATTATACTTCCATTCAAATTATTCCCTAAATAGTTTACCTTTAGTAAAAGTTCCTCAAACAAGAATATAATTAAAATTTATTACCTGGTGTCTAATATAATGATCTGGGTGGTTTGTTTGAAAGAAGCTATCCACACTCCACAGTGAAAAATATAACAACAATATTCGGGTAAAGAATTAGGGAAGTACAGATTCAAAATTTGCTTTTCCAAATACTTTGCTCACCTAAAAGCCATGATGCATTATTTCATTATACAATAATCATGAAAAAGCATCATGGGAGTAAAACTACCTAAATAGATAGATTAGGTACAACATTGAACCAGTAAATATCAAATCAAACAACATACAAATAGTGAGGGGAAAAAGAACAACACGATTTACATTCATATGCAACAGTGTGTTTCTTGCAAACTGAACTATGTCACAACATAGTATGCAGGTAGGTTCACAATTTTGTATACCCATAAGTTGTATGTTTTGAAAATTGTTTCCCCTCATATCAGGAAAGAAATGCAACGATTTCGCTCATCAAATCAAAAATGAAAACGATGAAATTCAGAGAAGGAAAATAAGCTGCAGAGAATCGAAAATGTTGACAAGAAGAGAGAGAAGATACCGTGAGCAAAGAATTGGGATGTTGTGTTTTTGCCACAAACACGCTGAAGAAGAAGAAATTGGGACTGCAACGGTGCTCGTGAAGAAGAATACCAGAGAAATTAGGGGTTTAGGTTTTAGGGAAAAAAGCATTGGGCTGGCCCGTAGGGTTGTTGGGTTAACCCAAGAGAGATGAGGGTCACTTGGGGCTAGGGTCAAAAATAACCCTCTCATATGTGGGCTGGAAAAAAAAGGGCAAAAAATTGGGGCTGTAGGACCCAACCCGCGGGCTGGGGGCTGTTTGGACAACTCTACTTTATTTTATTTTTATCATTTTTTATAAAAAAAAAAAAAATTTAGACAAATAATTGATCTCTATTTAATAAATATGAGTCTTTGAGTGGTAAGTTTCATCGTCTTTTAAAAAATATTAAATGTTACTATAAAAGTGCGATTTGATCTTTTGTCCATAGCTTTAGCTGTCTTTGTCGCTAAAGTTATTGATTATTGAAACATAGGGGTTTTGATTTCATAGTTTTTGGATGCTTTGGTTAAATTTCAACACATCATAAGGATATTTGTATTTGTGGGAAGATTCAGAATTTAACTTTTAGTCTGCGTTCTTGTTAAGAACGTTGAATGTGTATAAGAATGTATACTAATGAGTTGGGATTGTGCAGTAAATAGATAAACATTATCTCGTGTCTCTATCTTTAGTATATAAAAGTTTAGATTAGGGAACATTTAATTAATATTTTAAAATATTGATAATACCAACTTTTACATTTTTATTTTATTTTTTTCCTTGTTTTGAAACATTATAATAATAAAGGAAAAAATACGTGTCCTTTTAAAAGACACACACACTTATATCCTTTTAAGAGAGATAGAGAAACAAATTATGGAGGAGAGAGTGAAAGGAAAAGTTTATAATTTAAAATTTAAAAAAAAAAACATACATTCATCTAAAAAAATGGTCCTTTCAAATGATAGACATTTTTCCAATAATAAAACATATAAATGTACAAAAAATAACTAAAATGCGAGAGTGTGCACCCTTCTTTCTCTTTATTTTTGTTGTCCATTGACAACAAAGACTCAAGTTCACTTCAGGCATAACCACGGTAAAATCCACTATAAAACATCATATATATATATATGGGGTTTAGCGGATGTACAGTGACTGCACCTAAGGATTGATGCAGTCATATAAAACTACGTCGTTTTATAGTGTGGAAGCATTAAAATCGGGAAATCATAACCATACAAAGAAAACCTGTCTTCTACTATGCATAAGGAAACTCGTCTTACGCCTTACACACAAAGAAACCTATCTTGTATGGCACACGAGTAATATGCATATGAATGTATCATATCATAAATCAATTTCCAAAACATACCATGTATATAAATCATCCTCTTTAAGAGTTTGGTGGAACAGAAAGAGGATTAACTCCAAGGACCGAAAGCTTACATCTTCGGTAGACTTCCTCTTTTTTGCTTTTCTCTTCTGACAAGTGTTGGCCGCTAAAACGCTCATTATGACCGTTTTAGCGTCCAGGAGATTGCACTGGGTGGGAGCTCTCTGACTTGTAGCGCTAAAACGTTCAACTTGAAAGCTTTAGCGCTCTACAAGAATTCTGAAAGGTGAACTCTCTGACTTGTACCGCTAAAACGTTCAAACTGAACGCTTTAGCGCTCTACAAGGATTCTGAGATACGAGCTCTCTGACTTGGAGTGCTAAAGCGTTCAACTTGAACACTTTAGCGCTCTACAAATGCACAAAGTGTAAGCTCTCTGGTCCAGCGCGCTAAAACGTTCATCACGACCGTTTTAGCGGGGAGTTGCACACCACGTGTGTCAACTTATCTATTCCTGGGCGCTAAAACGGTGACTTCTCAACCTTTTAGCGCCGTGTCACTTAAAATTGAACTGCACGGGTTCTTTTCCCTCACTTTTTCTTAACTTCACATCACTCCACATACCTTCTGCATTTTATTACTTGCACTTTCAACTTCAGATTTCGTTCACTTCATCCAAACAAGGTACGATTCATCTCCATTCTTTCCTTTGCAAGATTGCAGGCATGTGTGATGAATTACATCAAGGTTATTTAGGGTTTTTTCTTTTTTCTTTTCTTCCTTTCATTTGTTTCATTCTTTTCATTATGATTCATTGCATGTTACTGTTACGATTGTGTTTTGTATGTTGTTGGGGGGCAGAATGTCATGTTGTTTATGGGTTTTTGAGGTTGTATGATGAACCACAATGTCATATCTTTGCACACACGCACAAGGTGTTTGCTAAAATGCCTGACTCAGAATAGTCAGAGCGCTAAATTGCTGGTTCTCAACGTTTTAGCGCTCAGACTGGGTACAACAGGATTACGGCCAGGCCGCTAAAACGCTCCCAGTGACCGTTTTAGTGCCCAACCACTGCATACACACAAGGTGTTTGTTGAAATGCCTGACTTAGAACAGTCAGGGCGCTAAAACGCTGGTTCTCAACGTTTTAGCGCTCAGACAGTGTAAACCAGGATTGCGACTAGGCCGCTAAAACGCTCAATGTGACCGTTTTAGCGCCCAGCCCCTGCTATAAAACATGACTTTTATTTGATTCTGGGAATTAAAGGGGGGTGTCACTAATGTAATGAGGGATTAATTTGCATGATGTTCTTCATTTAAATCTGGGAATTATATGTTATATTGTTCATTACATTACTGACTTGTTCCTTTGATGAACAGATATGTCTGCTTCACCACCAAAGAAAGTCAGCAAAAAGAAGGCAAGAGGGTCCAAAAATTCAGCACCACCCCCACCTCATGCATATGATGAGCACTTCTGGCGAAGTGCAGAACATGAAGACCGCTTCAATAAGAAAACCTCCCATAGACCATTCGTCCAGGAACGACAATTCATCTTGGACACGGATGAATACCCAGAGTTCCAGTCTCAATTGAGGAGACGGGAATGGGTCACTTTTGGGGAGATATTGGTGAACAACAGCCCGGCTATAGCCCGGGAGTTTTTTTGCCAATGCATACAATGGAGATCAAGGAGGGCAGAGGACCTTCATGAGCTGGGTGAGAGGTAAATAGGTCAAGTATGATGCCTATACCATCCAGAAGTTGCTGAAGATCAAAAGTTGTGATACTACCCAAGCCTTGACTTGTGACTTCCGCCGAAATTGGCGGAAAATTGATGTCCCACCCAGGAGGAGGGATCCTGCCTTTGAGGGATGGACTAAATTAGGGGCGGCTGAACACACTTTGCACACAGTTGCAAAACCTGGGGGAAAATGGGAGATGACCAAGGATGGGGTCAATCCCAAACTACTGTGGTTGAGGCAATTAAATGGAGAAGCAAGGGTATGGTTCCATTTCATTGTCTCAAACATTATGCCTTCCTCCAACCAGGCGGAGGTAAACTTGATGAGGTCTGTTTTGATTTCAACCATTATGAATAAGGGGAAAGTGGAGTTGCCTACTCTTCTTCAAGATAGTATCTATGATATGGCCCACTCTAACACCAGTACATTTTCTCTTGGCCATTGCTCTCTGATTCAGCTGTTATGCCAGAAAGCTGGAGTTGACATTACTGATAACGGAGTGCAAGTCAAATTGCACCCTAAAATTGATGCCAAGGTGATCAGGGATCAGTTAAGAATTGGAGGGGATGGTCCAAGGGGATTGACACCGGGCATAAAGCAAGGGGAGAAGCCAGAGGATGCAGACTTTGAAGAGTGAATTAAAGCAGGGGAACAGTGGTTGAGAAATGGGGATATGCGTATGGGCCACTTACGTCGTCGCCTCAAATTTATGCAAGCGGGTCAGCAGTCATTCCAGACACATGTTATAAAGATGCTGAACGACATCTGTGAGGCCCAGGGACTTGAGACGTCCACTTTTCAGCCTGCTGTGTACCCTCATTATGAGGAGGAGGATGCCTTCGAGGCTGCTGCCCAGATGGATGATGACAGCGAGTCGTCTGATGATGACATTGATCATAATGTTCAGGCCCCGGTGGGAGAGACAGTTGCTGCGAGTCAGGATGGTGCAGGACCATCAGCCGGGGTTAGTGCAGGAGCAGGGATCAGTACAGGTGCCGCACAGGCACATTATACACCGCTCCCCCATTCTGACCCAGGAGACCCCTTTGACTCTGATGACGAGGCGACAGCATCCTTTGTGGAGTCATGATTTTGCAGTTTTCCTGCTGTTATTTTGTTTTACTTTTTCAGTATCTGGGTTATTTTGTTGATACGTTTATTTTGGTTATTTTGTAATCTGTTAAAGTACATTGAGATTTCACTATTTGTTGATACACATTTTTGATAGTACTGATGCTATTAACTGTATGTGAATGTGTTTCAGTGATCCACTGCTGTTTTAGATTTAAATTAGTTGCTGGGGACAGCAACGTTTAAATCTGGGAATTGTGGGTGTGATGTGATTGAATGGCAAGTGAATACTGCATGGAGAGGTCACACGAGTGGATGAGCCAAAACAGGGAACATCTCAATCTCTTTTCTTTAGTTTTTCTTAGTGTGAACAATATTTATTGTAGTTAGATGTCAGTGTAGTTTAGAATTAGGATAAAAAAAAATCTTTTTCTTTTATGAAATTTCATGAGGATTTGATTGATCAGAGTTTTAGATGATTGATCAAATTAAGGATACAATCTTATACCTTGCATGTTGAGAAATGAAATGATTGCATGACTCATTTAATGTGTAAGAGTAGAGAGATTTGTTGTGATGCATAGAGAGGAAGTCAAGCATGCACTCTGAACTGTGAGGAAATTGAACCTATATAGAAATTTTTGTTCAGAGAGCATTTCACTGCATGAGTAACTCTAGAACTTGCCTTGTTTCTTGTTTGAAATGGCTGATGATGCATAAGGTAGAGGAATTTCCTTTTTGAACCAGAAAGTTAAATGATCAACCCTTAAGTTCTTGTTGCATGAACCTTTGAGCCTAATCTGTTGTTAATGTACTCTCACATCCATTCCTTTAGACTGAAAAGTTCAGATAAGTGATAAGGGGTGGAGTGTTTTGTGGGAAGTAAGGTATCTTTGCAATAAGTGAATGAAAGAGGTGTTTGAAACATAAGAAAGAAGGAAAGAAAAAAAAAGGATGTGGAACACAAAGTGTTTGAGTTTTTGGAGGAGGTAAAGTGAAATGTTAAAAGACACAAAGTGTCTGAAAGAAAAAGGACAGAAAGAAAATTTTTGTTAAAGACACAAAGTGTCAGGAAGAAAAGGAGGAAGAAAGTCAAAGAATGAAAAGGAAGAAAGATTGGGGAATTAGGAAGGAAATGACAAATATTGTGATTCCCCCTTATCTGAATCTGATTCATTTGATCTGAACTTTTCCTGCCACAGAAAGCCTTACCTCTAGTCAAGCCATACACCAAGCCTCATTGCCAACCATGTTAAGACCTTTTTGATCTGCCTTATAGATCATTTGTGCCATGAATAATGAGAATAGGGGCAAGCCTATGGAAGTTTAAGCGCAGTGAAGAATGAGTGACATGTTGATCCCTAAACACTAGTGTGCAAGAGAGTTGAATTCTCACAATTTTTGAGAAGATCCTAGTGAGGGGGTGTGTTGTTTGGAAGTCTCTGTATGTCATCTGTACTAATCTGTTGAAAAGCATATAGGATGTTGTGCAAGTCATGAGAAATAAGAGATTGCATGGTGTTAAGTTGTATCAATGTGATCCCTTGTTGAATTTAGTCTATCCTCATGAGTTTCATTTGTAAGAATCTTGAATCCCTCTTTGTTGCAAATGCATTCCTGAGGACAGCAATGTCCAAATCTGGGAATTTTGATAAACCCCTGGTTCATCAGGTTTTTCAGCACAAATTAGGGTTAATTTGTATGAATAATTGGTTGAAAAAGGAGGTTAATATCTTAGAATTTCCTAAATTGCAAGTTCTGAGAGCTTTGTGAAAATCTACATTGTCTTGCAGGGAAAGGAAGCCCAAAAATCATCAAAAGAAGGAAGAAGATTCTGGAGGTAAAATTGCCTAAGTGTTGAGCGCTAAAACGGCCACACTGACCGTTTTAGTGCGCTGCTGCAGTTCGAAGGAGAAAGTTGCTGGTGCTGAGCGCTAAAACATCCACACATACCGTTTTAGCGCGCTGCTGCAAATCAAAATTGGAAACCTCTGGAGCTCAGCGCTAAAACGCCTATATTGAGCGTTTTAGCGCTCGAATGTGCAATTCTTCTCTGTTATGAAACGCTAAAACGTTCAAATCAAGCGTTTTAGCATTGGAGTCAGCTGAAAGCAGTTGAGAGATTATCAGCCATGGACGCTAAAACGCTCATTCAGACCGTTTTAGCGCTCACATCAGTTAAAAGCAGTTGGTCACGCATCAAGCCGGATGCTAAAACGCCCATTTCTGACCGTTTTAGCGTCCACATTATTTTTCAGCAGAATTGTAACACTATAAAAGGCAAAAGGCCTTAAAAAAATTGAGGATCTAGATAGTTTTTCTCTCCCATCTCTCTACTCTCCTCTCTTGTATCAGATCTTAGGATCTGAATTCTCTACCAAATCTTAGGAGTAGTGTAGCATTGCAATTGAAGATTGAAGATTGAAGATTGAAGATTGACTACCATGACAATGGAGTTTGTTCTTTCTTCTTCCTTTGTATTTACTTTCATTATGTCTGAGTAGAGTTCTTTGTAGTCTGATTCAATGGAACTCAATTGTGTATTTATGAATAATTAATGTGAAGTTATGTTTTCCTATTATGTGACTTGTATGAAGTTGTCTTGATCAATCATTCTTGTTTATGAAATAATGTAGAACAGACATGTTTGCATTGTTTTAAAGTTGACAACTTCATCATTAGTATTATAGTAGTCAAGACATTGATGCTATAATATTAATGTAATCTTAAGACCTTAGTAATTAATGCAAGTATTATGAAAGGAATCACCAAGACTATTGGGGTTTCTGATTAATGTACCCATCAAGGTAGTAAGACATTACATCTTGATGATAAGTAAAAGGTTGATTAACATCACATGATAGAGAAGTCATGATGGAAATTGATTCATTCATAAATTCATCCTTGAGGGAGATTGATATCTGACTACTGTTTTAAATTATATTCATATCTTTGTGTTTTAAACTTATCTTATTTTATGCAATTACATTTTTAGTGACAAGAAACTCATGCAAATCAAATCTCTTTGGTTGATTCAAATCAACAAGTGGATAATCAGTGCTTGACACAATTCCTCGTGGGAACGATCTTTACTTCTCATTTTTATTACTTGTATGACTAGTGCACTTGCTAATCTACACAACACAACACACTTCTCCGAAAGGTTATATAGACCTGAGATTAACACTAGGAACAAAACAAGCGTTCAAATCAGAACGGGTTAGGTTCGTAGTAGCTGATTTTCCGTCAGAATACAACATAATCCTGGGAAGACCAACTATACATCAATGGGACATGATGGTTTCTACTAAACATCAGAAGATCAAGATGGTAAGCAGCAAGAATGACGTAATCACCATTTGTGGTGATCAGAAGGAATCTCGAGGATGTTATTTCGATACTATCAAAGAAAGCAAAGGCGGACCTTCCAACCTTCCTCGGATTCATCCTAGTGATAAACATGTAAAAAATATAGCTCCTCAACATCAAGGAAAGCCGGTTAACATCGTGGAACTCGACATGAGGGAGGAAACAATCCCACGGCCAGAACCTGATGGAGAATTAGAAGATTTATTATTGGGGGATGAACCCGGCCAATATACCTGAAATGGTAAATCCATCGACCCCCTTCTCAAAGGAGAAATTGCCGAGTTTCTTAGAGGAAACAATGATGTCTTTGCTTGGACATCATCAGAAATTCCGGGTATTGATCCAAATTTTTGTTGTCACAAGTTGGCAGTCTATCCAGGCTCAATACCAATTTCACAAGAAAATAGAAGATTGGGACCTGAGCGACAACAAGTCTTAGACGAACACGTCAAAGAACTACTGGATGCCGGTTTCATCCGGGAAATTCAGTATACAAAATGGCTTGCGAATGTTGTAATGGTGAAAAAACCAAATGGAAAGTGGAGAGTTTGTACTGACTATACAGACTTAAACAAGGTCAGCCCCAAAGATTCCTACCCCATGCCCAACATAGACCAGCTGGTGGATAATTCGACGGGTTTTCGACTTCTATCCTTCATGGATGCTTATTCGGGTTATAACCAAATTCCAATGTATCCAGAGGACCAAGAAAAGACAACTTTCATTGCTGAAAAAGCAAATTACTGTTACAACGTCATGCCATTTGGTCTGAAGAACACAGGGGCAACATATCAGAGGATGATGAACAAAGTCTTTGAGGATCAACTGGGTAAGAATTTTGAAGTATATATCGATGACATGATTGTAAAGTCATTCTGCGCCGCCACTCATATCCAAGATTTGGAACAGACCTTTCAAAAACTCAGGACATACTGCATTCGCCTAAACCCGGCTAAATGCGCGTTTGAAGTTCCTGCAGGAAAATTCTTGGGCTTCATGTTAACTAACCGTGGGATCGAGGCCAACCCGGACAAATGTAGGGCGGTTCTTGACATGAAGGAACCACGAAACAAGAAGGAAATACAACAATTAACAGGAAGGATAGCAGCATTAACACGATTTCTACCAAAGTCGGCTGAAAATGCCCTCCCATTTTTGAAATTATTGAAAAAGGAGGCAGCTGAAGGCTGGAATCCAGAATGGCAAATGGTGTTTGATAAATTAAAGAAATGTCTAGCAACCCCACCAGTACTGTCAAAACCAGAATTGGGAGATATTCTAATCCTATACTTGGCTGTGGGAGAGGAAGCAGTAAGCGCGGTCCTGATTAAGGAAACCACTGAAGGACAAAAACCGATTTATTTTATCAGCAGGGCATTACAAGGCACTGAGCTCAGATATCAAAGATTGGAAAAAGTAGCATATGCATTGCTAGTTACGGCCAGGAGATTACGGCCCTACTTCTAAGGACATCAGATCAAGGTTCGCAACAATCAACCAATTCGACAAGTGTTGCATAAATCGGACCTAGCTGGAAGAATGGTTAATTGGGCAATCGAACTCAGTGAGTATGATATAGTCTATGAAAGCCGAAAGGCTATCAAATCATAAGCCTTAGCCGACTTCGTGATGGAGCTGACTCCGGTACGCCAAGAACACAACCAAGTGATGAATGCCTGGAAGGTCTATGTTGATGGAAAGAAGCAGAGCAAGTTGCCACAATCACCTCTGCAAGGGTGAAAAATGTTTTTGAGAAAAACATCGTTTCGAGATTTGGAATACCAGCCGAAGTGATTACAGATAATGGATCACAATTTGTCGATAAAAGATTCCAACAATTGATGAAGGACTTCCATATTGTCCATCGTTTTGCTTCTGTGGAATACCCACAATCAAATGGGCAAGCTGAGACAGAAAACAAAGTAATTGTTGACGGCCTCAGGAAACGAATGGCAGACGCCAAGGGAAGTTGGGTTCAGCAACTACACTTTGTCCTTTGGGGATATAGAACGAGTACTCGAACATCAACAGGGGAAACCCCTTTCCGGCTAACATATGGCTGTGAGGCTATGATTCCAGTAGAAGTCGGCGAAACTTCTTGGAGACGAATGAATAACATAACACAAGGCGAACAGCAGAACAGTCAGTTGCTCACTGCCGAGTTGGATCTCATAGAGGAAACTCGGGTGCTAGCTCATTGCCGAGACATGATGGCTAAACAACAAATGGCGGCCAGGCACAACAAGAAGGTGCGACTAAGAACTTTCGAGATCAACGATTTGGTGCTCAGAAGAGCAGATATCGGAAATCGGAATGCACGAGAAGGCAAATTGGCCGCAAATTGGGAAGGGCCATATCGGGTTCAACACAAACTGGGAAAAGGAGCTTATGTCCTGGAAACGATAGAAGGCAAGCCCATTAAGAGGACATGGAATGCGGACAAGTTAAAAATGTATTACAGCTGAAGACCTTTGCAATTTCTTAGATGAAGTTATCCTCTATTAGGGACTTTATTAAAAAGCCAAATATGCTGGCAATATTCATGTAATAGTCGAACTGATATGAATAAATGAGGAATTATTTCTTATAAAAGATTTGTTCTTATTTATTATTAGTATCGTACACAAACTAAGGTATAAGATGCAATCAGCTATAATGACCCTGATCAGGTCGAAATGCCCATTATTTTTGGATTCACAACCAAAAAGGAGGGGCAGGTACCATGATTGCCTTTACCTTGGACAACTTTATAAACAGTCACGTCCGAAATGATGAGCGTTTTATATGCAGGCTTAAATAACTAGGTCAAACAAATATGCGTCATGAACAATGGCAAAATTGGAATCTGTCTAAATGCTCTGACCTCGGCCAGGTCATATAAACCAAACTCATATAATGTGAGGGTTTTCTAAATACATCCGCCATAAAAACCTTGGCTAAAAATAACATGTTATAGAAAAGTGAAAATCGGAGAAAAGCCGGCAATATTCGTTACATATCAAAAAAGGATCTTAAGGCCCTAAACAAATACTCAAAAAAAAAATTCAAGGAACAGGCGGTGGACGAGTGCTAGCCTCCTCGCCTTTCTCCACCACGACCTTACCTCCACCCTCTGTTCGTGTAGCTGAGTCGCACGGCGGAGATTCTGGAGGACAACCAATGATGGCACCTTTACTCACGTAGGCCTGAGGATGTATCCCGCGGGTATTAAATTGAAGATCCGGATTCACAATTTGCAGTTGGCTAAGAGCATTGTTGAAAGATCCCGTTATCACCTTTTCCAGCTCACTTCGATAGGCTTGCGCAGTGGCTTCTGTCTCTTCCAATTTTGCTTCAACCCCTTCAAACAACAGCTTAAACTCTGTTAGGGATTTATGATTAAAATCATGCACAGATTTGAGATCTTTATATTCCTTTTGAAGCTTAGCAAGGGCCTCCCTAGTCGTTGAAAGATCTTGCACCACCTTGTACTTCCCCTCCTTCACCAAATTTAATTCGGCTGCGACCTTGGCTTTCTCTCCCTGACAAGCCGTCAAATCGTTGAAGGTACGGAGGTAGTCATTTTTCAAAGACAACAAAGGTCTCACCATAGTCGACATTTTCATACAACCTACCTCCATCTCCTCCAATTCCTTGATCTGCGTTGTAGTAAAAGGAGACGAGTTGAAAAATATTTCAGGGGGGCAGACAGTATCTCAAAAAGGGTTTGTTATCCCTGACTTCCAAAGAACATGCTTGGAAATCCCAGAAGATGGGGGAGGCATAATAGAGGTCGGAATCATTGGGGGAGCAATCGGGTTTCCCTTATCCGGCTTCCCCTTCGTCTTATCACCAACTACTTTTATCTTTTCAACATAAGGCTTTTTGGATTGTTCGTCTGAAGCCTTCCGCTTTTTACTAGGGCGATCCGCCAATTTCCCGGCGGCACCCCGACTCAAAACTGATAACCAGCTGGGTTGATCGTCCTTTTTACCTTGCTAATCATCTTGAGCTTGACCTGCCATGTTGGGAACTGCTGAACAAACGTTAATCACGGCCACAAAATATCATAACATGAAACAATTAATGATCAAGGATAAACATACTCAATTCCACGTCAAGCTCTTCTTGTGATTCATAAATCAACGAGGAAACACTAGTCGGTTTACGAGATTGCAAGTAACTTCCTATGGCAATTGCAATTAATGATGCCAAACTAATACTGGCTATGGAAAAGCGCATACCAGAAAGGTGCTCCAAAAAATAAAATAAAAATATGACAAATCTTAGAAAAATGAGTAGGTTAAAATTCCAAAGTTTGGGATTAAAATGTTTTGTGTAGCTATTAATGCTAATACTGCGCGTTTAATGACCAAGTGGCTATAAATACACTTAATAAGGGCACAAAACCCTAGATAACTTCTTTCCCTACGTGAAGTCTTCGGGTGGCTGACCAGAAACTTTGGTTCCTTTGTTTTCTTCCCTTGGGTTTTAAACTTTGAAGCTCTTCCTTTGAATTTCTTCCTCTATCTCTTGAGTAAACACTTGGTGGGTGTGTGTGAAACATCCTTGGGGTTGTGTGTGAGGGCTGGTTTCTGGGTTGTGGCCACTGTCTTGGTGTGTTTCGTGGCTGACTTCATGGGTTGAGTTGGTTGAGAGCTTGGTGTGGACTTTTTGATGCTTAAAGAAGCTTCCTTATGAAGAAAGAACCTACCTTTGTGGAGGCACTTTCATTTTCCATACAAGTCAGACTTTGGAGCTGCATTGTGAGCTCCAAGACCCTTCCTTTCTTCTGAGTTTGAAGCTCTCTTGGTATACCTTGAACTTCCCTTTAAGTTTTCATGGAAAATAGCTTGTTTAGGTTATGAAATGAGATCACTTTAATCATTCAAGCTTAGGGTTGTTAATATGAGTCTAATTAATGTTAATGAACATCTATTTTGGGTCAAAACCAAACCTTGGATCATTGGGAACCATTTTCACTTCGGTTTATGCAGAAAAATTCTGCAGAAAACTGTTCTTCCCGCGTGGTAATCGATTACCTTTGGCTGGTAATCGATTACCATGTATAGTAATCGATTTCCATGTGCAGTAATCGATTACCTTGCTAGTGGTAATCGATTACATTGTGCAGTAATCGATTACCATGTGCAGTAATCGATTACCATGCCTTGGTAATCAATTACCACCTGTGAAAATGACCAGAAACCAGTTTTAAAGCGTCGGAAAGTCCCCTTTTGGGCATGATGGCCTAGGGAGTTGATGTTACTGTTAGAAAACAGTGATACCTTTAATTGAGGGACTTAATACTTGACCTTAATGAACTAAAAAGAGGTAAATGAAAAAGGAAATGAGGTCATAATGAAATGAACATTTAAAGTATGGTTATTGATGATATTTCTCATATAAACAGATTGTGATTGTGCTGTTTGAGGGTCTTGAGCTGTGTGGACTCTTGGCTTGGATTGATTGCTTGCAAGGTAAGCTTTCGTGTCCTTGGTTTAGCCATGTTGTGGTTCCACCATGTCCTATAGGGGTATGGTTATATGCATGTTGTGTTACATGCTTTTGATGTTTTGGAAATGCTATTGAGCTGTTATATGAAATGTGCCTTTATGATATGCATGTGATGTCCACCTATACGGTAAGCCTGAGTATGTAGTACATACAATATGGTGAGGCTATGGGTGAGGTGCAAGCGGTGTTCCTTGTACTACTATGTGGGTAATAGATGTATTCCTGCATTTTCTATGGCCGGTAAAATAGTGATAACACACATGGCATGAATATTTGTTGCACTACATAGTTTTGGAACTTATATTGAAATTACTGTTTTTAGAACTTATATTGTACATGTAAGTGAGCTTGGAGTGGAAGATCTTGAGGACCCCTTGTCTTACTGAGATTTCTGGTTTAGAGATCTCACCCCATGTTTGGGGACGCTTATTTCATGTTCAGGGAACCCAGGGGTTGAGACTCCTAGTGGCAGAAGGCCATAGCTTAGTTGATGCATGTTTATGCTGCCTATGCTGATATGCTGTTATGATTGGATGTTGGATCCTGTTTACTGTTTTCGGCTTTGAGCTTATTATTATGATATTGTCTGTTGAGACTGATGTTGGGCATTGTTGCCTTATTTGGTGAGCATGGGATTTGTCCATGCCACATAGACTTGGTTATGTCTTGTTTTATTTAAAGATGTAATAATGTATCAGGATTATTGTCCGAACTACGTGTTGTAGATTCGTGACCTTAGATATTCACTTTAATATTTATATATGAGGTATTCAGTTAGATGTCTTGCAATTTACATATAGGCGATATTTTATGGTAATTGATTAAGTAATTAACTTGGCTAAGTACTAATGATGTCATAATTGAATTAAAAAAAAGTTATTCCGCATTTTAATTAAGCGTGGCTTAATACGATAGTATGTTAACAAACCGGGTTAATACGGGGTGTTACAGTAATTTACTGAACACACATCCCTAGGCATGAAAAATTGAGTAGAAGGCCTCAAATGATAAAAATAATGTCGGAAATGGATTCAAAACGAAAAATCGAGTGGATAGGCAAGTTTCAGAAATTTTGGTGAATAGTGATTTTTTTTTTTTAGAAATATTCCAATTGGTTCATTGCTTCGCAAATAATCCAATTCGGTGCGAGTCCATGATTAAGGTGAATAGTGATTTTTCAGTGTAAAATACCGTGGTATAATTGTATCGATAAGTGTGAAATTATTATCAGAATTTTTAGGAAGTAAAAATATGACGTGAACGAGAAAAATACGTAGGATATGAATTTGTGAGTTAAATTGGGTGATTTAAGAAAGTTAAGTTACATGTGGGACCCACTTTAAGTCACTTAGGTGACAAATGGACCAAATGGGTCACAAATCCAACATCTTGTCTCTCCTCTCTTTCTCTCCACCGTCGACCAAAACCATGGGAGGGCAAGTTTGAAGCTTTTGATTTTGCAACTTTTTTTCTAGTCACTTCTAGAAAAAAACTTCCAACTACAAAGTTGTTCCCCACACTCTTGTGAATGACTTTCATGTAGAGTGCATCTTGTGGGGAGCATTGTGGAGGGAGAAAAAGCCATAAATCAACCACAAAATTTGAGGATTTTGGGGAATTTTTGGTGACTTTTGGGTTGATTCATTGCTTGGAGATCATTCCCTAGGATCATTGGAAGCTATTGGTGGTAAGTTTTCACATTCTTAATGAGTTTTTATGGAGATCACAAAATGGTGAGGGTTTTGGTTATGTGATTATGAGTTATGATAGTTAGGGGCTTTTAAAGATGTTGCTTCTTTGGAATTAAATGCTTAGAATGATAAATGATGATGATTGATGCAATAAAATTTATGGTGATATGTAAAATTATAACTTAGGCAATTTTGGTGATGAGTTTCAAGACTTTATGAAATTGGTATGTGGTGTAATTAAACAATTGAATTAGGAACCATTGGTATGGATTAATTATAGGAGTAAAGGATATGTATGAGTGTTGAAATGAAATGAAAACCTTGGTGTGTGAGTGATTCCTTGAAGAATCCGAACTATAGGTGTTGGAAGGAAAAATAATGTGGAAAATGTTGTTTTAATCAATGGCTAATCATTGGTGGATTAGTGAATTAGATTGATGATTCAAGTGGTTGAGATAGTTGAATAAATTGTGAGATGACCTTTGAACCTAAGGGATTATTGTTCTTTATAATTATTATGGAATTGATTGATTGTTTGCAATGTGTTTATGGTCATTTTGTTGATCATATAGGTTGCCTCTCACGGAACCAATAGAGGAGGACTAAACTTGGAGCGTACGTTGGAAAGCGTTGCTTTGGACTTTTTGGATAGCATGACATTTTGGAGGAGTTTACTTGATGCACATAGTATGACTTTTAGCATTTTGGACTTAAATCATGAACATATTGCATGTTGAGATTTCCATGCTTTTGTGGTGTTCATGACTAGATTCTAAGTCTATGTAATTGATGTGTATTTATGCCTCTTGTGATATTTGTATTTTGAGTGAGCATGGGACTTGTCCATGGCCATATATTTTGTATTTTGGAGGCATTGGAAGACTGGTGTTGTAAATAGACCATTGGATGTGTAAAATGGCTATGATATTGAGAATTATTATAATTGATGTATTACATAATGAATATGCATGATGGAAGGGCCTAGAGCCTACATTCGTACTTGCATGAGTTGTATGTGGAGTATTAAAGTGTTAGGGATAGAAAACATAACCCTTTTTGCAAAGAAAAAGCTATCATCTGTCATTTTCACAGTGTGGTAATTGATTACCTTTCATTGGTAATCGATTACCTAAAATAGGGGACGCAAAATTGAGCCACTGTATTCAAATTAATTGATTACTTTTGCATAGGTAATCGATTACCTAGTTTAGTAATCGATTACCTTTGTAAAGGTAATCGATTACCCAAAACAGGGTAGCCGAAATTTGGCTAATGTCTCATTCTGGAGCCTTTGGTAATCGATTACCTCAAGCATGGTAATCGATTACCACTGTGTTAAATTTTGAAAATGTGGTTTCTAAAATCTAAAACCAATGGTATTGTTTAGAGAGATGATAACTAGTATGTTTTATCCTTCCGCGAGTTTTGCATTTACGATTACGACGTGGTTTTAATTGGTTACAGAAATGTTTTATTTTTTAAAGTAATGATGTAATAAAAGCAAAAAGTTTACCCGTAATTTAATTAACTCAATTACTGTGATTGTAACTACTCTTAATAGCATATGCAATGATAACAATTCTGGTACGTAACGGGCTGTTACATTTTATGGTATCAGAGCAATTTTGTTAGGGAACTCTGAGTATATTTGACTGTATGTTGTGTTGCATAGCTGTCTGTAAACTTTTTATGATTATTGTATATGTGATTCCTTAGTGTGGGTCTGGTCAGCTCATTCCTTTGTGTTACATTTACAGTTATCATGAGAAGGATACGGGGTGGTCGTGGGACACGTGGTGCAGTTCCTCAGCCGTCGGATCCGATTACTGCAGTCCTTAATGCTCTACAGGCAAAAACGGCTGCAAATAGAACCATGACTGAAAACCAGATGAAAAACAATCAGGATATGATGAATGCCTTCATGACTAAGATGAGGGCTGATAGAGATCATCGTCGGAGGGATTATTCTCCTCCACATATGGCTACAGTGACTCCTATACCTACACCGTCTGTTACTCCTCAGCAGGGGGAGAGTGGGACTAGTCACCATACTGGTGAGGCTAGTCACCATACTACTGATCCTACATATATTCCAGAACCTTCAGTTGACCCGATTCGTGTTGCTCAGACCTCTGGGGCTGCTGAGCAAGTTGTTGAGGATGATGCTGATTAGCGAAGGCTCATATCTTTTAGAAAACACAAAACGCTGGCATTTAGGGGTCAAAGGACCAGAAGGAGGTTACTACCTGGCTTATGGGGATGGATAAGATATTCCAGTTGATGAGGTGCCAGGATCCTCAGAAGTTGTTATATTCTGTTTACATGCTGGAGGGTGATGCACACGAATGGTGGTGCGACGCGTCTCGCCCTTTTACTATTCAGGGTGAAGAGCTGACTTGGGCCTTGTTTGAAGGTCTACTCCATGAAGAATACTTTTCCGGGATATACGGGAGGCAAAACAAGGAGAATTTGATAAGCTTGTATAGGGGTCAATGACTGTGGATGCTTACTTTGCTAAATTCAATGAGTTCGTCAAGTTTGCCAAATATGGAGGTACTCTACCTACGCCCGAGTTCTTGTCTGCTAAATTTCAAAGAGGGCTGAGTGAAAAGATTGCTAAGAGGATGTAAAATACGACAGTAAGAAATTTTGCTGATCTTGTGACCCAATGTAAGAGGGTCGAAACTGTTTATGGAAGATATCCGAAATCTAATTCGGCAAAAGAGCAAGAAACTAAGAGGACATCTGGTCCTGTCGGTAACAATAATAGAGGTGGTTATCACCAAAATAACAACAGGGGTAGGGGGTTGTAGGTAAGGCAGCCTCCTCGTCAATTCAAGAGGGACGGAGCCCCTAGTGGTGGAGCTGTTGACAGATAGTATACCCCACAATGTGGGAAGTGCAAGAAACACCACAAGGGTGTATGTGGTGCTGCCCCGGGGGCGTGTTTCAAGTGTGTTCAGACTAGCCACTTTGCTAGGAGTTGTCCATCTGCTGCTGGGCAAGCTGCGAATCTGCAGGCCTGGGCATCTTATACTCCTACTGCGGGACAGGCTGTGAATCTGCAGGTCTTACCGACTACTACTATTGTTGCTGCTATTCCTACAGTTGGACGCGTGTATACTACAAATGCGCAGCATACTGAAAAGGCTCTGAATTTGCTAAAAGGTATAATTTTCATTTCTAATATTGATTTATCTGTATTGTTCGATTCGGGAGCGACGCATTCATTTGTGGCGGAATATGTGGCTAAGGGGTTGGGCTTAAAGGTAACACGGATGATTCCCCCTATGCGTATTACTACTGCTACAGGAGAGGTTAGTGATTCCTCCTTTATTTGTAAAGAGGTTGGGTTTGTCTACAAGAAGCTCATTTTTTCTCAAAATAAAAGTATTTTTAACTTTAAGTGTGTATTCAGCATACAACTTTGGAAAAAGAAAAGTCAGAAAAAAGCTAAACTGGTGTTTTTCTCAAAAAAAAAAAAAAAAAAAAATATTACAGGTGTCAAAAAAAGGGCCAAAATAGCCTACCAAAAAAAAAGTCCAATATATATATATATATATATATATATATATATATATATATATATATATATATATACATAGGAAAAATGAAAATAAAGTGACTGGACGGTCCAGTGCACTATGTTCTCCCGCGAGAACTAGTGCAAAAATATTACAATGGTGTTCTCCCAGGAGAACATAGTTATAATTTACTATAACTGTGTTCTCGCGGGAGAATATAGTGCACTGGACCGATTTTTACATCCAGTCACTGTACACTCACTAAACCCATATATATATATATATATATATATATATATATATATATATATATATATATATATTGCTATTTTTCACAGGGACTTTTTTTCAAAAGCAAAAACTATTGTGTTTGAACCAATATCTAATAGACATTTTTATGTTAAATATATATATATATATATATATGTGTGTGTGTGGAGCAGGATATTCTTACACCGGTGTAAGATTTAGTAGTCTTACACTCAATTTTGACCATTGATCCACTTGTATCAAATGGCTCATATTCCCAAGAAATTTGAGCCCTTTATTTATGTTAGTGTAACTTACACTAAAATAAAATATATATATATATATATATATATATATATATATATATATATATATATATATGGGAAGGATATTATAACAACCAATTAGTGTTATTACCAATCGATTTTACTGTTTAATCGATTATATTGATCTAACGGTTATATTTATTTCCATATTTGTATGGTTATAATTCCCCAAATTTAATACTTTATATTTATTTTCACCTTTGTATAGTTATGATTTCACATATTTAATGCTTTCACATTAAATTTGGGGAATTATAACCATACAAAGATGAAAATAAATATAACAGTTGGATCAACATAATCGATCTAACGGTGAAATCGATTGGTAGTAATTTGTAGTAACACTAATTGGTTGTTACAATATCCTACCCCGTATATATATATATATATATATACATATATATATATATATATGTATATATATGTATATATATATATATATATATATATATATGTATATATGTATATATATATATATATATATATATATATATATATCAAAAAAGGCTATTCAAACCGCCCTTACTTTGCTCTCTCTCTTTAATTTAATATTGAACATTACATGCTTCTACAGCAATGAGAGGGCCTTTGACGAGCTGGTTGATGAGATTATTTACCATGACCTTATCATAAAAGCTGTGGTTAAAAATGGAGAGCTTTTAGTTTTTCCTTCTACAGTGCACCCAATGAAACAATGGAGTGAGTTACATTTATTCTACTTCTTCAGTGTCACATTTAAATTTCACTGTTTGTAAAATAAAATTGTGTCTTAATTTTTGATTTAAATGTTGTGCAGGATTTCAAGAAAAGAATTACTTGTGGGGACTCTTCAGAGAAAAGCAAACTTCTCCCTAGTCTAAAACTTGTCATAACCATAGTTCCTCTAATACTTTTTAGGCCTAGTGGTGTGGTTCTGTTTCCAATGCACGGAACTCATGTTTCCTCCTGTTTCCTTAGCCTTTGAATTCATTAATGTGTATCTATTTAGTTTTATATAACGTTTTTGAGAAAATATGGTAGCAGGTTGAGAATTTTGGACTAGAGAGGATATGATCGATGGCGATGACAAGAGAATGCCTAAATATGTGTTTTTTTGTTAATGATTTTACATTTTTACATTTTGTTTTGAGTTGATATATTTTTATTGATGATTACAAATATATCACTTTATTTTAGAGCCGTCAAAACGGGCCACCCCGGCCTGTCCCGTTAGGCCCTAACCCGCACGGGCCAGGGCCAAAAAGCCCGCATATTAAACAGCCCGTATGGGCCAGAAAATCATATAAACCCCACGGGTTAGGGCCAGCCTGTGGGTCAAAAATCAATTTTGAAAAAATCTATTATTGGATTTAAAATCTACTTAATCTAGTATAAAAATAAATAAGAAAAAAGTTATAAATTTCACGTATTAACATCATGACTCCAAATATCCCTGTTCTGTTAATACTCCCAATCAATATCATACAAAATGTCGTTGATTTAACTATTATAAATAAGAAAAGAGTTATAACCATAATTAGATGAGCGCACACACATATGCTTGTACTATTTTATTATTATATTGGAAGGAAAGCATGCAAGGAAATGCAGTGAAGATATGATTGTAATTATTTGGCAAAGCGAAGGACAAAGGTTATAAAGCCTAGTATGATGTGGAAGACTAGGAGCTAGGAGGGAAGGCCAATGTGTACAACAAGAATGACTCCGCAAGCAAAGAAAATGTGTTATTTTGTTATGTGATTGTTAGTTGGTTGGTTTTACTTCTTTCCGTTAATATTGTGTGTTTTATTGCGGCTTCATCTTTTAAATTAAGAACCACCTAGATTATTCGGTACAACTCTGGGTATCATACTATTATTATGTAACATGATAATAATGTTATGAATGTGTGTTGTTAACTTTGTGAGTTATAATTGTTTTATATATACTATTAATAACGGTTAATATTAAAAATAATAAGTATTGTAACGACCCAAAATTTAAATAATTAAAACAATGGAGTCGCCACCAATTTTATTTGAGTGGAAAAATTGGAAAACCTTTTATTGCAAACTAGTCTTAAAATTATAGATCAAAGGTTCAGGAGTCTAATTATGCGCAGGGAAGGGAGAAAACTAAATCCCACTGCACCCCTAACACATCCGTTTTAAAACGGCTACATTAAATTAATTGTGTGAATTGTTAATAGCTTTTAAAAATATTGTTTTATCCCTTAAAAATATAATTATGATTATTTAAGAAATGAGAAGGCTAAATTATTAAAATTTTATTTTAGCTTGACGGAAATGGTTCCGCTCCGATGTATCCTCCAGGCAGTGAAGAATTCAAAGCTACGTCATTATGTAGAAAATGTTGGTGTGTTAATTGATTTTACTTTTGAAAGTAATTTTAAAGAGAGTTGTTGGAAAGTTTAGGCTTTGATGATTTATATTTATTTCAAAAAAATTTATTTTTATTATTGTATATTATGCAGGAGATTTTGAATTACCAAGCTGTCACGGCTAAAATGATTCAAAAGTTATGGGATTAACAAGCTGTCTCAACTCAGCTAATCCTTCTAAAAATAGGTTTGAAGTTATTATTTTTTATTATAAATTTTGAATCACCAAGCCGTCACGGCTAAAATAATTTAAAAGATTATGGGATTAACAAGATGTCTCAACTCAGCTAATCCTTTTTTTAAAAATAGATTTTACGTTATTATTTTTTTGTTATAAATTTATGATATTTTTGAATCGCCAAACCGTCACGACTAAAATGATTCAAAAGATTACGGGATTAACAAACCGTCACGATTAAATTATCCGTTAAGGATCGATGACTATTATATCAATGTTGAAAATCATTGGATGGATTTAAAATAAAGTTCTATTGATTTATTTTCCATATTTTTATTTTTTATATTTTTTAATGTTGCATATTATACATGTTGTAACGTAAACAAAAACCACTACTATTAATACCGTAACATGTACCACAAGGAATTAATGTATGTAGGAAAGAAAATCAATAAAATAATAATAAAGAAATTACAAAAAAAAACAACCAATCAGTATTTTCTCATTCTTTAAATATCTTAAGCAGTATTTTGCATTTCAAAATGTTTATTATGATCTTATTAATTATTTATAATTTAACATAATTTATTTTAATATTTAAATTTAAAATCTAAAAGTGATCTCTTTACTCCTTAGATAGCTAGCTGATCTAGTTAATAGGCTTCATCAATTTTATTTTATTTTTTTGATAAAGAGTGTTAAGCTAGATAGTAAACAAAGGAGATATTTTATGTTTGATTACAGAAAGGAAATTATAAGAATAAAACAAACACCCACTGAAACAAAAAATGCAAGGAGGGTTTGGATGTGTTGCAGTGGAGTCTATACGCAGCGGCTGAGCTCCTGGCCGTCTGACGGTGAAGCGATGTTAAATGCACGGTGGAGCTCGTGGTGGTCAACGGCTTTTGTTGGTGGCAACGGTCACCGGTGACTTTCCTCTCTCCCTTCTTGGGCTTATGTTTTAATTCTTTTTTTCTCATCCCTTTTTTTCTCACGGAGCCTAACACTAACTCTAACTCTTATATAAGAAAACAGTACCCTTTCCTCCTTGCGCCCAATGGATTTAAGGAAGAGTTGGATTCTGTGGGTGCTTCTTCGAACAGAATTCCCAACTCGTTGAATGCAAGCTTCTTCCGAGCAAGTTTTCTGTTCCTCTTTTCTGCTCTAGTGATTTCCAAATTCAGTGGAGATTCTGGGATTGTACCTCGCATACAACTCAGAAAAGAGATCAGTAGCACTGTTCAAATAAAAATAAAAATAACAATAAAATATAAAATAAATAAAGAAAATAAAAATATTCACAAATATGCACAAATCCAATCTTAAAGATCAAAATTATATGATACCAGAAACGCCAATCCCCGGCAACGGGGCCAAAAACTTGATGCTCTCCGGCAAGTATACCGATCGCACAAGTAAAAAAATGATAAGTAAAGTTCGTCTCCACAGGGATTAGGATCTAATATCAATTAAAGTTTTCCTTTAAGAATGGACGATTTCAAAAAGGGTTTTGACAAATATTGTCGATTTGAGTAAAGTTGTAATCTGAAAGTAAAAAGAACTTGTTTTTTTGTATTTTTAGATTGAAGAATAAAACAAAGAACAAAGATTGATTTTTGTAAATATTAAAAAACATTGCAGCCAGGGTTCATTCACCAAATGATCCCCGCTTTTTACTCCTGATTGATTTACAATAATTATTTATATAATTACTCAGATAAATTATCATCTAAAAGATTCAATAGTTAACCCTCAATTCCTTGCAGGGTTAACCCTTTAATCCCATGAGAAACCCCAATTCCTTGCAATGTTTCTCATGGGATCAAGCAATTGGCGCGATAATTTAAGCATCTGCAATTGTATACACGTCTATTCCTAGCACGCATACAGATTGTTATCTTACTCCCTTTCGAGATCAAAACCCTAATATTCCTATCTATGGTTTTGATCCTCAGAATATCCCCAACTATCAGATTGATCAACTCTAACAAAGGGAATATAAAATTCGCACAGAGTAAAGATAAAGATAATTATATAAATTAAAAACCACAAATCAATCCTTCGTGTTAAGGGTTCACATATGGATCGTGACCCTGACTACAATAAAAATGATCTAGCCGATGAACATCATGATCGCTGATCTAAAATTCAACATAAAATTAAAACAATAGATAAAGAAATACTAGAAGGAGATGAAGAACGAAGAACGACTCCAGTGCCCTTCTCCTCCAATCTCCAGATCTGCCTCTTTTGTGTCTCACTGTCTCCGTCTCAGTTTTCAGAATCTGTGAAAGTGCAAATCTGCTGACCTAATTCACCAAAAATCCTTTTTATAATATTATCTTCTCGTTCCAAAAATGCCCCTCAGAAAACACGGAGATCTGTCCCGCAAACTGGCGTCGGTTGGCGCCGGATTGGCACAAGTTTGCGTCACGCTTCTGCCGAAAATCGTGAATTGGCATTGGATGGCGCCATGATGTGCAATTTTGGGCGCCACCTTGCGCCATAATTTGCTGAAAAAGTGGCGCTACTTGGCATGGAAATGGCGCCAAGTAGCGCCAAGCTACTGTGATTTTCCCGAATCCGACACCGGTTGGCGCCATAGTGGCGCCAGTTGGCGCCACTTCCAAAGTACCACTGTGCAGTTCAGAAACTGGCGGGGGTGTGCACCAGTGTGGTGCCAGTCCGCGCCATGCTTCTGGAATTTGTAGTGTTTTGCACCCGTGTAGAATTGTATTAACAGGCTTTTTATAATTTTCACTTCTTTTCTTGTAAAAATACAACTAAAAGGTGAATATTATTTACATAGAAAGAATCATTATAATTAGCAAATATGTATTTAAATTGCTCTCTTATGACTCAATTCTTATCAATTATAACACAAAAAAATCACATTTTCCAGAGGCACATCAAACAGAAACCCCCACACACAACACCAACCTCCTCCAACAAGTCTCCTTCTAACGTAGCTACTCCATCTACTAGTTGCTCAAATTCATCTACCACTTTCATCAAGTAAAAATGAAATCACCAAAAGAAACTCAGAAAGAAAGCTTCAAAGGAAACATTAGCTAATAGCTATGATATTCACCACCACATAATTTTGATGAAATAGATAACCATTTTTCATTCCCAGGGTCAGTAAGGAGAAAAAGATTCATATATGAAGGAAAAACCACTTAACTGCAAGGGTCTAATGGAGGGATCAATGGCTTGTGATCAGCAGGGGTGTTCATCAACCGATCCAAACCAATTCAAATCGCGGCAATCGAACCGAAAAACCGAAAATCGAAAACTGAAATAAACTTGGAAATTTTAAATGGATTGGATCGGTTTTCAGATTGATTGTTGAAAACCGATCCAATCCAAACTGATCTAATATGTTAATTTCCCTCTACGTACTTGGGTATTTCCCCAATTATAGCCCAAAAAGTTCTAAACCCAAGACTCATAAATCCATCAACTAAACCCAAGAAAAAATCTAATCACATCTCATCAACAAAATTTAGAGCTCCATATCTAATTGCAAAAAAAAAAACCATATTATCGTTTATTGATGCTTTTGTATTTAAATTTTTTTTACAAAGCCAATATATGCAAAAGATTTTATTTGTAATAATCATGAAACAAATTTTAAGATTTTCAAAAAACCGAAAATTGATCCAATCCAAACCGAGAAAGATTGGATTGGATTGGATCGGATTTGAAAAAAATTCAAATCGAATGGATGATTACATGATCAAACCGAAGGGATGGGATCGGACGATTTTTACTTCCAAAACTGATCCAATCCAGACAGCAAACACCCCTAGTGATCAGTACCAATCCTCACACAAATAAAAAAAGAACACTAAACAAAAGAACACTCACCAAATTATTATTCGGTGATGGATGCAAAATGCTAGCCTTAGGGAATCAAATAGTGAAATAATGCTACTGTGGCCCAAAAGTCCCCTTATCACAGCAATCCACACATAGTTCATTTATGCTTTGCTTTTTCTTTTACTTTTCTAATCATTTTTTCCCCTTTGTGGGTTCCTTGTTTTCTAATCATTCTGTTTATTTATAATGGTAGCTAATTCTAGCTTTGTCCGTTAATGTTTGTTATCCTTTTATGTAAAGGTTGCTCATGTCCGTTTATGCAATTGTTGGTTTGCAGTTTATGGCTAGCAAAGATGAACTCAGTGCAAAGTGGGATCGATGCATTACAAAAATCTTACTTTAAATTTGTATAAAGGAGATTCATGCAAGTGGAAAACCAGGAATTTCCTTTAGAGCTAAGAGATGGGACGTTGTAGTTGATGAATATGATAAACTTGCTAATAAAAACTATACCCAAAAGCAATTGAAAAATAAGTTAGATAGTTTGAGGAATGATTGGACTACATGGAAACAATTATTGGGCAAAGAAACAGGATTGGGATGGAACCATGAGACAGGAACTATTATGGCTGATGACACATAATGGGAAGCCAAAATAAAAAGCAAGCATTATAATTTTTTATTTTTTATTTATTTAAAATTTTGGATTTGTCTAAAGTTCTTTCTCATTTATGATTCTGCATGATAATGTTAAATATGCAAGATTTCGACATCAAGGACTAGAATTTTGTAAGGAATTGGAAATTATTTTTGGAGAAACAGTGGCAACAAGTAAACATGCATGGACCCCAGCGTACCAATTGAAGATAGTGCCGTAAATACCACTCCAACTATTCTAGAGTAAATTACTGAATATGAGGATGAAGAATCCAATCCTGATGAAGATGCTAGCACTATGGTAAATAACCAACTGAAGAGGAAAAAATTGGCATCAGAAGCAATGGCTAAAAAAATGGCAAAGGGTAAGCAAAATAGCGGGATTGCAGGATGCATGCTAAAAGCATTAGAGAGAATGGCCAATGCAGTAGAGTCATAATGCAGTTGAAGCGGCTGAAATGTCACAAACATTTGAAATTAGTGGACAATTTTCCATTCCTGATGGCATTAAAATACTAAAAAAATTAAGGGCTGAAGGAAAATTGGACGCCAAACAATTTTTCTATGCAGTATATTTGCTTAGAGTGCAACAAGAAAGGATCATTATTATGTCCTTTTCAGAATCAATTAATTAACTCATAGGGTGGATTTTGTACAAATATGAATTAGATAAAAGCTCTAGTGATTAGGTCGGAATTTGATTTTATATTTGCTATTCTCATGTTAAATGTTGGACTAATTTCATACCCCTATTATTCCTATGTTGAACTATGCTAGTTGATATTTGAATGACATTATATTTATGTTTTTGGACTATTGTATACTTATGCTTTTGGTCTTTATCATTTTTCAGGTAAGAATTTATTATAAGATAATACATGGCATCTACACAAGAATAGTTGATCAACTATTTCTTGCAAGAATCTTCATTGTTTTAGAACTATCAAGACGAAATGATTCTTATAGAAATTGTTTCACGTTATTTTTACGGAAAATCTTACCATCAAAATTATCCGCA
This sequence comes from Gastrolobium villosum, assembly GCA_032173675.1. Classification (NCBI taxonomy): domain Eukaryota; kingdom Viridiplantae; phylum Streptophyta; class Magnoliopsida; order Fabales; family Fabaceae; genus Gastrolobium; species Gastrolobium villosum. The sequence continues at coordinate 35,480 of JAVKPL010002632.1, read as the reverse complement.
CAAATTTTTGACAAAAAATATTTCAATCAAAATTTGTGACTAAAAACATATCTGTAAAAAGTTTTGACCGGAAATTTTTTTTCAAATTTTTTTACGGAATATAAATTTCGTCAAAACATTTCCCTCAAAATATTTCACAAAAAAACATATTCATCGAAATTTTTGACGAAAAACATTTCTATCAAGATTTTCCACGAAACACATTTACTTTGAAAACTTTTGACGAAAATATTTTCTTTAAAATTCTTTACAGAATTCAAATTCCGTCGAAAGTTTTCGACAGAAACATTTTCGTTAAACTTTTTGGCAAAAAAAATTTCGTCGAAATTTTTAACGCAACACATTTCCATCGAAAATCTTCGACGGAAAATATTTTCATCAAGTTTTTTGTTAAAAAACATTTCCATCAAATTTTCAACGGAACACATTTCTATGAAAAAATTTCGTAAACATTTTTGACGAACAATATTTCGATAAAATTTTTGACAAAAATGTTTTTTGTCAAAATGTTTTATAAAAATATTTGAGGGAATCTAGATTCCATAAAGAACTTTGACAAAAAAAAATTCCCTCGAAGTTTTTTATTGAAATATTTTCCGTCAAAAAAAATTTCTGAAATATTTTTCGTCAAAATTTTTTATGTAAATATTTTTCGTCAAAATTTTCGCTCTAAATGTGTTTTGTTGAAAATATTTTTTGACGAAAATTTGGACGTAAATAATTTTCGTAAAAAAATTTGACGAAATTATTTTCTGTCAATCTTTTTTATGAAGATTTGTTTCATCAAAAAAATTTACAGAATTATTTTTCGTTGAAAAGTTTGACGGAATTGTTTCTGTCAAAAGTTTCAACGGAATTTAGATTCTGAAAGTAAACTGGCCTTTGAAGGCCGATGCATGTAAGGTGTAAAACAAAAATTTTACTGCGGAACATACATGCATTCAAAGATTCATGCTTTAAGACAGCATGATGTTACCTTGTTTTGGCCTGATCAGTCAAGGAGATGAGATGTCAGGCTTGAAGGGTTCAAACCCTCTAATGGTGATCCACACCACCGTTCAAACCCTCTATGATGCAAGAACTCTTTCTTGAAAGCCACCAGATGAACACCACAATGAGGCTTGCTATGCGCACAAGTGGTGAGGGTGGAGGCTAGGTATCCTGTTTGGAAAGGTGTACTGAGCTACCCTACAGAATGGTGCATAGAGGAGGAGAGTTGGCTTGGTTTTTCAATGAAACCTAAGGTGAGGAACATGTCTATTTATGCGCACCCTTTGGAGAGGAGGAGGGAATTCATTCATTCAAAATGAAAACAAACTTTCAAATTCCTTTGAAAGTTGTGCATGAAACAGTGTGATAAGGTGGAGCTGTTGCAAAACAAACTTTGCCAACAACCTCCAATCTTATCCACATGAATTTAAATTCAAATTAATTTAAACTTTAATTCATAAACTATCATATAGTATATAGTTTTCATGCGCATAATTCAGCCCTATAAAGGGTCCAAATACATTGAGCAGTTGCATTCAAAATTTGAATCAACTTACCCACTGATTCCCTCAACCACCAAATCTGAATGGAGGTTTGTTTTAAGTGATAAGATAACACCCTTATCACTTAAAAGTGGCGCACCAAACAGCCTAGGGAGAGCCTCCAAAGATGCTTCTTCATCCAAGGAATATGCTCCAATAAGATCCTGTCTTATCCTTTTGTTATGAAACAACTTTTCAAAACCAATTCAAATTCGAATTCAAACACTTGAATTCAAACGTTCAAACATTCAAATTCAAAATTCAAAATTCAAAATTTCAAATTTCAAATTCAAAATTCGAATTTCAAAATTCAAATTCAAATTCAAATTTTAAAATTCAAATTTCAAATTTCAAATTTCAAATTCAAAATTCGAATTTCGAAATTCAAATTCTAAATTCAAAATTCAAATTTCAAATTCAAAATTCGAAATTCAAATATTTGATTATTAATTTAACTAATTAAATTAATTAGTAATGGCTTGGACTATCCAAGCCCATTACTAAAATCCATGCACCACCCACCCATTTAGGTGGGCTTCCAAACAGCTTCTTGGGCTAATAACATTATTAGGCCCAATACCTTTAAAGCTAGTCCATCATAACTACAAGGTGTTAGTGTGTGACCCATTAGGTCCAACTTAGCCACTGACATAACTGGGCTTGGGCCCAACAAGCCCACAACCCAATTAATGACAACACAGAGCACTAGCAATGCTTTGTTGCCCCAGAACTAGTCAGATTAATGACTTGATCATCCTATTGCACATATTTGGTTACCGTATGTATTTCCCTTCGTCTCGGTTATCTTCCCATTAACCTAGGGTAAGGAAATGTATCAACCCCTGCGGTTTAGGGTAAGCTTTATTCGAAATAGGGAATCTTCAATTTACTGACTCTAAAGGCAGATCATCTCATGATCTCTTTTACTATGCATAGATTCCCGAGTCCCTGTAAATGTCATCCCGATTTCTCCGGTTTACAGATAACCTAATCTCTCACAGAGATTTGACGAATTCCTTCAGCTTATTACCCTAGCCCTGTGCCCTTTAAGGACACGCCCAACAGTATACTTATGAGTCTCCATGTTTCAGGCAGACGAGGTATACAATCAAAACATGCCTTCAAGAACACAGTCTAGGTAATAACTTCTGGTCTAAGGAAAGACACACCCAAACATAAAGAGATTACTCTAATGACACTATCTGTGAGATTTCCTCATAGAGTCTCTTTTTGGGTCTGTTCAGTGCGAGCTATACTCTTATAGGTCCACCCACGACTTTAGCTAAGATATCTCCATATCTACAGCTCATGAGGTCTTTACCTTGTATCCATATACAAGTAGATAAGTCGTACTAGTCTTTACCCGAGATCACTGATCCCCAAACTCAGTGTCTCTAGACTAGGAACATATAATTAGGAATAGACATGCAATATCCTTGAATCCTCATGATCGTGATCTCATCACAGATACTCAAGAGATACCTGTTCTATTCCAAGGGGTTTATCCAGTTCATTCATATAATATTAACAGTAATATCGAGACACAATATGAAACTGAATAAATAGTGCTTACATTTATTTGCGACAAATAAAGTTCTACATCTAGTGTCCTTTATTTAATCAAAAGATTGTCTCTAGGACACCCATATGCTAACAAACTCCCACTTGGCCTAGAGCCAATCAGACCTAAGTCGTATGCCCAAAGCCTCATAATGACTATCATGTTTTCTCTGAGAAACAGCCTTTGTCAGAGAATCGGCCAGGTTATCGTCTGTGGGAACATAATCCATTTTTACATTATTCCTATCAATGATTTCTCTAATCAAATGATATCTGCGGAGCACGTGTTTAGATCTTTGATGAGACCTAGGTTCCTTTGACTGCGCGATGGCTCCAGTGTTGTCGCAAAGCAACTGTATGGGCTCATCCACGCTCGGAACCACCCTTAGTTCATTTATGAACTTCTTGATCCACACTGCCTCCTTAGCTGCTTCTGAAGCAGCTATGTATTCAGCCTCTGTCGTTGAGTCTGCTGTTGTCTCCTGCTTGGAACTTTTCCAAGACACTGCCCCACCATTTAAGGTGAATACGAATCCTGACTGTGACTTGCAGTCATCTTTGTCACTCTGAAAGCTGGCATCAGTGAACCCTTTCACTGTTAACTCATTAACCCCACCATAGACCAGAAACGCATCCTTAGTTCTTCTTAAGTATTTAAGGATGGTTTTGACTGCCGTCCAGTGACCCTCTCCAGGGTCTGACTGGTATCTGCTCGTAATGCTTAAAGCATATGAGACATCTGGTCTCGTACATATCATGGCATACATGATGGATCCAATAGCCGAAGCGTATGGAATTCCACTCATGCGATCCTTCTCAGGCTGTGACTTAGGACACATAGCCCTTGATAGGTGTACCCCATGACTGACAGGAAGAAAACCCCTTTTCGACCCTTCCATGCTAAACCTCTTTAGCATCTTGTCAACGTACGTGGATTGAGATAAACCCAGCAGCCTCTTGGATCTATCTCTATAGATCTTTATACCGAGTATAAAGGCTGCCTCTCCCAAATCCTTCATGGTAAAGTTTTCTGAAAGCCACTCTTTCGTTATCTTTAATGTGGGAATGTCATTTCCTATTAGCAATATGTCATCTACATAGAGCACTAGGAAGACGACATTACTCCCACTAACCTTTCTGTAAACACAAGGTTCATCCTCGTTCTTGATAAAACCGTTACTCTTAACGACTTCATCAAAACGTATATTCCAACTCCTTGATGCTTGCTTTAGCCCATATATTGACCTTTGTAGTTTGTATACCATATGCTACTGATCTTTGTTTTCAAAGCCTTCAGGTTGTGTCATGTACACTTCCTCCTTCAAGAACCCATTCAAGAAGGCGGTCTTGACATCCATTTGCCAAATTTCATAGTCGTGGTATGCTGCTATTGCAAGCATGATCCTAATAGATTTGATCATGGCAACTGGTGAAAAAGTTTCATCATAGTCAACTCCTTGTCTTTGACGATACCCTTTCGCCACCAACCTAGCTTTGTAGGTCTGAACGTTGCCATCTGCATCAGTCTTTCTTTTAAAGACCCATTTATTACCGATAGGAACTATTCCTTGCGGTTTAGGAACCAAGGTCCATACCTTGTTCTGATACATCGAATCCATTTCAGATTCCATGGCTTCAAGCCATTTTGAGGAGTCAACATCTTTGACCGCCTCCTCGTAGTTACTTGGTTCATCATCCTCAACAGTTTGCTGATTCTCAATCACAAATCCGTACCTTTCAGGTGGATGGATGACCCTCGTAGATCTACGGAGTTGTGTGTTTACTTCTCCATTGGAGAACGTCGCTTGCGGAGCAGACTCGGGTTCCTCAATCTGTTCTTGTGGATCTTGCACTTCTTCAAGATCAATCTTACTCTCACTGCCTCCTTGAGAGATCAAATCCTTCTCAAGGAACTCAGCATTCTTTGACACAAACACTTTGTGTTCTTCCATGGAGTAGAAGTAGTATCCCTTAGTACCTTTAGGATACCCCACAAATAGACATTTAGTACTCTTAGCACTAAGCTTGTCTGATGTCAACGCTTTGACATAAGCTGGCGATCCCCATACCCTGAGGTAACTCAGGTTGGGTCTCTACCACTCCATATCTCATATGGTGTGGTCTGAACAGATTTAGACGGTACCCTATTTAGAAGGTATGCCGCTGTGTCTAAGGCATATCCCCAAAACGATTTTGGAAGTTGAGTCTCACTCATCATAGACCTAACCATGTCTAACAAGGTCCTGTTTCTCCTTTCGGAGACACCGTTTTGGTGTGGTGTGTAAGGAGTGGTAAATTGTGAGAGAATTCCATTTTCTCTCAGATAACCCTGAAACTCGTGGCTCAAATATTCACCACCACGATCTGATCGTAATGTCTTAATCATCTTGCCACGCTGTTTCTCCACCTCATTCCTAAACTCTTTGAACTTTTCAAAAGCTTCAGATTTATATCTCATTAGGTATATATACCCAAATCTTGATTTGTCATCTGTAAAGGTAATGAAATAAGAATATCCACCTCTAGCCTCAATAGACATTGGGCCACATACATCAGTATGAATGAGTTCTAATAACTCACTAGCCCTATGACTCTCAAGCCCTTTGGGCTTTTGTTGAATCATTTTCCCAGCTAGACAAGATTCACACTGTCCATAGGATTCCAAATCCATGGAGTCCAGGTATCCATCTCTATGCATCCTAGACAATCTTGTTTCATTTATGTGCCCTAGTCTACAGTGCCATAGATAAGATTGATTATCCGTCCTAGGTCGTTTCACATCTATATTGAGCACTTCATTTCCCATTTCCAACACATACAATCCATTTATTAAAGAAGCAGTACCGTAAACCATATCATTCAAAATGATAGAAAAAGTACCATTCCTAATACTGAAAGTATATCCATCTTGTTCTAAACAAGAAATTGAAATAATGTTTCTAGAAATTTGCGGAACATAAAGACAATTATTCAAATGCAGTAAAAGGCCCGTAGGCAAAATAAGGTCAGCATCTCCAACTGAATGAGCAGCAACTCTTGCTCCATTACCAACGCGGAGATCCACCTCGTTTCTATCCAATCTCCTTGGGCTCCTAAGTACCTGCAACATATTGCAGATATGAGAACCACATCCGGTATCTAATACCCATGAGGATGGATTAGCATAAGAATAATTTATCTCAATCATGAAAATACCTGAGGCAGAAGCATCACCATGCTTCTTGTCCTTCACATTGTTCAGGTAGTCTGGACAATTCCTCTTCCAGTGGCCTTTCTTGCCACAATGGAAGCACTCAGCATCACGCTTGTCTTTAGGTGCCTTCTTACCCTTCTTCTTGCCCTTCTTCTTCTTGGATTTTCCTTTGGGCTTAAGGGGGTCACCTTTTGCAGGCTCCTTACCCTTTCCCTTGGCCTTGCTAGGCCCACCAATCAAAAGAGCCTGTGTCCTATCCTTCTTGATAGACACTTCAGCTGTTGTTAACATGCTTAACAACTCAGGCAAGCTCACTTGCATCCCATGCATATTGTAATTCATGATGAATTGACTGAAGGAAGGTGGAAGTGAGGTGAGGACTAAGTCATTACTTAGCTCGGCATCCATGATGAAGCCTAGGTTTCCTAGCTTCTCAATCAGCCCGATCATCTTGAGAACATGGCTGCCAACAGACATGCTCTCAGTCATCCTACAAGAGAACAGTTCTCTTGAGGCCTCATACCTCTCATGCCTGCCTTTAATATCATACAACTCCTTGAGATGTACGATAATAGAGGGAGCATCCATATGCTCATGCTGCTTTTGCAGTTCAGGCGACATGGATGCCAACATGATGCATACTGCCATCACATTGTCATCCAAGTGTTGTTGATGGGTTACGAAATCAAATTCCGCAAACCCTTCTTCCCCTTCCCGTGGAGCTACGGGTATTACAGCATCTAAAACATAGGCAATCTTTTCGGCCCTTAGAACTATTCTTAGGTTCCGATACCAGTCCATAAAATTCGAACCGGTCAGTTTATTCGTATCGAGTATTGAACGCAGTGACAGTGGATTAGTCATACTATAAGCTGAAAAGGATGTAAAGATAGTTTTAGTTAATATACGGTTATGTAGTTAAAAGCAAATTATTAAAGACTTGAAATAATTTGCCCCTCCCACTATTTTATCTAAGTCAATGACCCTTCCTTTTGACTTAGGGTTAATCTACTTTAGATTTTACCTTAGTGGGATTAAGAGTGCGATTATTTATTTTAACCTCCGTCTAAGACCGCAAGATTAATTTAAATAAAGGGTTGATCTTTATCAACAGTATCTCATACCCTCTCTTAACATTAGGTTGACAACTCTTTGTCACTTAGTGGTGCATCTCATGCAACCAACCTAGCACCATTACCCTAAGCACATAAGCCCGACTGTGCCTGCAACTTATGTCTTAGTTAAGCATTAAACCAGCACCCTAAGTGTCTTACACTTCAAACACTACTCTAGCCCAACGAAATAGTGGGTCCCAACTGAGTTGTGGAGCACCACTACGTAGAAGAGTTTTGAGTAGCATTGGTGGTGGGAGATAATCATATGCTTAATTATTTATTCCTTTTAAGGGTTCCTTTTATCTTGGGGTTAATTAGGTCCCATCAAACGCATATTGTAAGTTATCATGCTAGTCGTTACCTATGTCAAACATCTATCGGTATACACTAGTCGTTATTGGACAAACATAATAACCATACAAACGCGATTTGCCCAATTTATGCATAATAGACGTTCTAATCATACATACATATAAACAGTTTATATTGAGATAGCCATGGTGCTCGCGCTTTTGTCCTTTTTGCTTCTTTAAGCAACGGCCGCTTGTCGTCTATACGCCACTAGCCTATTTCTCTAATTACAAATAATTAAAGAAACTCCATAACACTTTGGAGGAACAAAATTACAAAATTTAAATTACAAATATACTTGTAAATTAAAATGCGCGATTACACATAAATTTAAAATTCAAAAAATTCAAATCCGGGCACCATGACCATCCCCTTCCTGTTTGTACCTGAAAAGTTCAAAACTTGCAAACACAAACATTATATTATCACATAACATTTTCACATGTATTTTGACATTTAACATTTAAACATCAAAATAACATCAAGATTCATAATCTTAAATTTCTCATTGGCCGAATTTAAAAACAATTTCAATTCAAATTTTGTTAATTCTTTCTTAAAGAAAACAAAATTAAACCATGCATGTAGCCATATATCCCTACATGGCCGAATCATATAGGTAACTATATGATAAATTTGTCACAAAATTTCATGCATATAAACATGACACAATTCATGGAGAAAAATAAGAAATCATTCAAGGTACTCTTAGTACCCTCCATGGCCGAATCTACCCTTTCAAAAAGGGTGTTCCTTTTAGAACTTTCATAAAGAAAAGAAACTAAACCATGATGCATAATGTTTTATGAACACAGAATCAAATTTTCATGTTCATAAAAACAAAAACTTTAACACTTTAAAGGATTTGTGATTCAAAATCCACATGCAGAATTTAAACTTTAACCCTTTAAAGATTTTTGACCGTGAAAGACTCTTTTCACAAACAAGGTACCATCACCCGTCGATGGTAAAGCAACCGGGCTCTGATACCACTTGAAAGTAAACTGGCCTTTGAAGGCCGATGCATGTAAGGTGTAAAACAAAAATTTTACTGCGGAACATACATGCATTCAAAGATTCATGCTTTAAGACAGCATGATGTTACCTTGTTTTGGCCTGATCAGTCAGGGAGATGAGATGTCAGGCTTGAAGGGTTCAAACCCTCTAATGGTGATCCACACCACCGTTCGTCTATGATGCAAGAACTCTTTCTTGAAAGCCACCAGATGAACACCACAATGAGGCTTGCTATGCGCACAAGTGGTGAGGGTGGAGGCTAGGTATCCTGTTTGGAAAGGTGTACTGAGCTACCCTACAGAATGGTGCATAGAGGAGGAGAGTTGGCTTGGTTTTTCAATGAAACCTAAGGTGAGGAACATGTCTATTTATGCGCACCCTTTGGAGAGGAGGAGGGAATTCATTCATTCAAAATGAAAACAAACTTTCAAATTCCTTTGAAAGTTGCGCATGAAACAGTGTGATAAGGTGGAGCTGTTGCAAAACAAACTTTGCCAACAACCTCCAATCTTATCCACATGAATTTAAATTCAAATTAATTTAAACTTTAATTCATAAACTATCATATAGTATATAGTTTTCATGCGCATAATTCAGCCCTATAAAAGGTCCAAATACATTGAGCAGTTGCATTCAAAATTTGAATCAACTTACCCACTGATTCCCTCAACCACCAAATCTGAATGGAGGTTTGTTTTAAGTGATAAGATAACACCCTTATCACTTAAAAGTGGCGCACCAAACAGCCTAGGGAGAGCCTCCAAAGATGCTTCTTCATCCAAGGAATATGCTCCAATAAGATCCTGTCTTATCCTTTTGTTATGAAACAACTTTTCAAAACCAATTCAAATTCGAATTCAAACAATTGAATTCAAACGTTCAAACATTTAAATTCAAAATTCAAAATTCAAAATTTCAAATTTCAAATTCAAAATTCGAATTTCAAAATTCAAATTCAAATTCAAATTTTAAAATTCAAATTTCAAATTTCAAATTTCAAATTCAAAATTCGAATTTCGAAATTCAAATTCTAAATTCAAATTTCAAAATTCAAATTTCAAATTCAAAATTCGAAATTCAAATATTTGATTATTAATTTAACTAATTAAATTAATTAGTAATGGCTTGGACTATCCAAGCCCATTACTAAAATCCATGCACCACCCACCCATTTAGGTGGGCTTCCAAACAGCTTCTTGGGCTAATAACATTATTAGGCCCAATACCTTTAAAGCTAGTCCATCATAACTACAAGGTGTTAGTGTGTGACCCATTAGGTCCAACTTAGCCACTGACATAACTGGGCTTGGGCCCAACAAGCCCACAACCCAATTAATGACAACACAGAGTACTAGCAATGCTTTGTTGCCCCAGAACTTGTCAGATTAATGACTTGATCATCCTATTGCACATATTTGGTTACCGTATGTATTTCCCTTCGTCTCGGTTATCTTCCCATTAACCTAGGGTAAGGAAATGTATCAACCCCTGCGGTTTAGGGTAAGCTTTATTCGAAATAGGGAATCTTCAATTTACTGACTCTAAAGGCAGATCATCTCATGATCTCTTTTACTATGCATAGATTCCCGAGTCCCTGTAAATGTCATCCCGATTTCTCCGGTTTACAGATAACCTAATCTCTCACAGAGATTTGACGAATTCCTTCAGCTTATTACCCTAGCCCTGTGCCCTTTAAGGACACGCCCAACAGTATACCTATGAGTCTCCATGTTTCAGGCAGACGAGGTATACAATCAAAACATGCCTTCAAGAACACAGTCTAGGTAATAACTTCTGGTCTAAGGAAAGACACACCCAAACATAAAGAGATTACTCTAATGACACTATCTGTGAGATTTCCTCATAGAGTCTCTTTTTGGGTCTGTTCAGTGCGAGCTATACTCTTATAGGTCCACCCACGACTTTAGCTAAGATATCTCCATATCTGCAGCTCATGAGGTCTTTACCTTGTATCCATATACAAGTAGATAAGTCGTACTAGTCTTTACTCGAGATCACTGATCCCCAAACTCAGTGTCTCTAGACTAGGAACATATAATTAGGAATAGACATGCAATATCCTTGAATCCTCATGATCGTGATCTCATCACAGATACTCAAGAGATACCTGTTCTATTCCAAGGGGTTTATCCAGTTCATTCATATAATATTAACAGTAATATTGAGACACAATATGAAACTGAATAAATAGTGCTTACATTTATTTGCGACAAATAAAGTTCTACATCTAGTGTCCTTTATTTAATCAAAAGATTGTCTCTAGGACACCCATATGCTAACAGATTCTATCAAGAATTTTGATTGAAATATTTTGTCACTCAAAAATTTATGTTAGTGATTATGACAAAATCTTGTTCTATCTCTAGTTTCGACGAAAACATTTTTCTTCTTTATTTTCTGCGTAATATGATTTTTGTCAAAATTTTCAACGAAAAATTTTTCTTCGATAAATTCTGTTAGTATTTGAGATTTTTCTAATAATATCACATTTAAAAATGATTGATATTTATGTAATTTTCACATTTTAATGCTAAGGATAAAAGATAATATTCTTCAATTGTAGAGTAGTTTGGTTATAGATAACCGTGGATAACCAATTATTTTATGGTTTGGTAAATAACCAGTTTATCAAATAAAATGTAATTTCATATGAAACCGGTTTTTAAAAATAACCGGTTTTTAAGATGTGGAGCGGTTTGGTTATGGATAGGTTTGGTTCTTTTGGACATTTTGCATACCCCTGTACAAACAAGCTGAATGTAGCATACCTTGGGTAAACCAAAGTAAGTCATTGTGTTAATTTCTCTATTCCCTTTCCCTTTTCATTTTTTCGATTTGTGTGTATGTGTCGATTTTCAACAATTATGACATGTAATAATCCATGAAAACCAAAAAAATCATTTGTTTTTAATTATACAAAATATGTCACTTAATATTACTCACTTAATTATCATTAATATACAGTGCGACGTTAATAAAAAGAATGTTCAAGCGATTAGTCGGCCAATGCCCCCATAGTCATAAATAAAAATAAGAGAAGTGATGTCTACTAAAAAATAAATAAATAAGAGAAGTGATATATATATATATATATATATATATATATATATATATATATATATAGGTCTAGTGTTTGTCATTTTAAATGACACAATTTTATATCATTTTTAATGAAACTACATAATTTTGATGTATTTTGTTATTTTTTTATAAAATAAAAAAAGTGGAGAAGAGAGAATGTAAAAGCACGCAAAAATAACGTAGTATCATTAAAACTGACATAACTTTGAATCATTTAAAATGACAAATATATATATATATATATATATATATATATATATATATAATATATATATATATAATATATATATATATATATATATATATAGGGAAAAGAGAGAGATAGGTTCCTTTGACACCAGTGTCAAATTTAAAATTTGACATCTTATCTGAGAGCCATTAGATCAAAATAGATCAATGGTGTCACATGCTTACAAATCAGAGTCGTTGATCTTTTTTGATCTAATGGCTCTCAGATAAGGTGTCAAATTTCAAATTTGACACTGGTGTCAAAGGATACTATCTCATACATATATATAGGGGTTTATATTTCTACAGCTGTTGTACGTGAAGCAGTCAAATACTTGCCATATATATATATATATATATATATATATATATATATATATATATATATATATATATATACATACGTGAAAGTATTAAATGTGAGAATCAGAATTCAGAACCATACAAAAGATGAAAGCCTTAAATGTGAGAAATCGTAACCACACACCTGTTATTGTTGTACGTAAAATGGCTGTAGAAATGATTTTACACATACATACATATAAACATCAAAAGATCCCAAGGCATATATATAAGCTTGACATGCCAACCTTAATTCATGAGTACCTCATTGGTCTCACCTCACCTCGGGTGCTTGCTCAGGCCCACGAAGGAATGTAGATTTGAGGTCAATTTATCTTGTCCCGCCTTATTCTATTTTCTTTATCGAAATAAGCATAATATTTAATTTCCTCAATAATGAAGTAAATATTTATTTATATCTTTTTTTTTGGTACAGAATATTTATTTATATCAACTATCAAGTAATATGACTTTGCAAAAGACAACAAATTTCACTTACTAAATACTCATCATAACACACTACTAAAAAAGTCTTTTTTTTCGACGGAAAAATTCCTTCGAAAATGGTTAAAATTCCGTCGAAAATAAAATTTTCGACGAAATTATCGATGGAAATGTAGTCGTGGAGTATCTCTTCAATGGTAACGATTTTTTCAACGGAATTAGCGATTCTGTCGAAAATTGTCGACGGACATTATTTCCGTCGAAAATGAATAAAATTTCGTCGAAAAATCTGATAATAATTTTCGACGAAAAATAAATTCGGTCAAAAATTTTCGACGAAAAATAAATTCGGTCAAAAATTTTCGACGGAAAATGAATGAAATTCCATCGAAGATTTCGACGAAAAATGAATGAAATTCTGTCAAAAAATCTTGCACTAATTTCCACGGAAAACAAATTTCGTCAAAAATTTTTGACGGAAAATAAATGAAATTCCGTCGAAAACTGTTCTAAATTTTTTTGACAAAATTGCTTTTCTGTCGATTTTTTTTTAAAATTTAAGATAACAAAATTAATATCAATTTATGTTTTGCACTTGATAAACAAATATAATAAAAGTTGACAACATATTAAAATCAAATGATCATAATATAATTATGTGTACAAAAATCCTTGTTATAGACTGACTAATCAAAAGGGACATACATATACAAAAGTCCTTGTCATATACTAATCAAAAGAGTCCAACATTTATGAATCTCAAAGACATATACTAATCAAAAGGCCGTAAATATACAAAAGTCCTTGTCATATCAAAATCAAAAGAGTCCTAATCAAAAGGGGCAATAAATATACAAAAGTCCTCGTCATATACTAATCAAAATATTCCTATATCTATAAATGTTCAAGACATATACTAATCAAAATGGGACATACATATACAAAAGTCCCTATCATATACTAATCAAAAGAGTACTATATCTATAAGTGTCCAAGACATATACTAATCAAAAGGGACATACATATACAAAAGTCTCTGTCATATAGTAATCAAAACAGCCCATGTACAATAGTTCATGTTATATACATCCAATCAAGATACAAAAATCATGCTGGTGGATGAAGTTATATGAGATGATTGATTAATTTTAAGAATGTTTTTGGATATTGTATAAACTTGTACTTAAAGTATCAATTCGTATGTTTAGGGCGATAAAGGTGGAATGCGGATTGTAATATTTTTATTTTATTTATTGATTTATTTTATTTTTTGCTCCCCAAGTTCATTTCTTATGCTTAAAACACACATGGAGACATACAAGGATAGGTGAAGCGTTACTTTTGAGGGATACGTGATAGTTGGATTCGGCAAATCATACCTTACCCTATTGCAGGAGTCCAAGACCCAACCTTCTCAAGACCATCAGCTGCATTTCACCAATATTGCAGCATCGTCCATAAGCTCCCATGCAGTTTCAGAAACCTACATACCCAGGACTGATCATGAGAGAAATAACCACTTTCTGTTAGCATGTTGAGTTGGCACCTTGCCAGCTAGATAGTTAGTTTCAACTGTATTAAGTTTGTTGAGTTTGTTATTTTCAGTTTATGCTTTCTGTTTTATTGGCTAGGAATTAGTCGTGTCTTTTTATATATATAGTTGGCTGTATGTACATTTTCCATTATTCAATTCAATGTTATCATTTTTCTTCAAGTTTTGTTATGGTATCAGAGCTCTAAATTAGAGCTCTGGTATTCTGCTTCATAAACTTTCGTTCCTTCTCTCTTCCCTGCAACAATGGCTTTTGCTTTAGATTTCCATACGAATCCATCTCATCCATTATTCCTTCATCCTAATGAAAGCCCTGCTTTGGTGTTAGTTTCTCCATCACTAAATGGAAACAATTATCATACTTGGGCTAGAGGCATGACAGTGGCCTTGCTTTCGAAGAACAAACTTGGTTTCGTTGATGGAAGCATTATTCCTCCTCCAACAGATGATCCAGCATACACTCAATGGCAGAGGTGTAACACGATGGTCATGGCTTGGATTCATAGATCAATTTCTGAATCCATTGCAAAGTCGATACTGTGGATTTAATGTGCTTACGAAGCGTGGATAGATTTGCGCGAAAGGTTCTCACAATCTGACATTTTTCGTATATCAGATCTTCAAGAGGAGATATATAGGCTTCAACAAGGTGAGCGTCCAGTCACTGAATTTTTCACTCAACTCAAAACGATGTGGGATGAGTTAGAGAACTTGAAACCTCTACCTACATGTGTATGTAATCCTCCTTGCGCATGTGGAGCAATGCTGAGGATCAGAGGTTATCGAGACAAAGATCATGTGATTCGTTTTTTGAAAGGTCTTAATGAACAATTTACTTCAGTTCGTTCGCAAATCATGCTTATAGATCCATTGCCAAACATAAACAGAACCTTTTCCATGATTGTTCAGCAAGAGAGGCAATTTGGATCAGATTCAAACACTGTTACTCAAGGTAATTCACAAGTGTTTGCTATGTTTAATAATAATAATGGAAGCAATCGTCGATCCTTTCCTTCAACTGGAGGCAGATTCGTTAGAGGACGTGGTAGAAACTCTTTCGGACGTGGATCATCTGGAGGTCGAATTTGTACACATTGTGGTAGGTCAAACCACACGGTAGAAACTTGCTATCAGTTGCATGGATATCCACCTGGATATAGGAATCGATATTTGGAGCCTCATGTTGCCAATAATGTCTCCACAGAGATTGATACTAATGCGGTCAATGATACTGCTACCAATGCTCCAGTTCATCAACCTCAACATTCTGAGTTTCAATCTCAGATGTCACAGCAGCAATATCAACATTTAATCTCTCTTCTGCATAATTCTGATAGTGCAGGAAGCTCCTCTGTCCACACTGCAAACATGGTTCAGGTTTCTAATGCTAATACCAATGCCACAGGTAAAATGAGTGAACAATGGATTATTGATACGGGTGCCACTGACCATATTAGCCATTTAATTTCATGCTTTACTTCATTACACAGAATTGAACCAGTAAATATAAATCTTCCTAATGGTTCACAAGTCACTTCCACCATTTCTGGTTCGGTTCGTTTGTCACCAAAACTAATGCTATTAAATGTCCTTTTTGTACCCGACTTCAATGTTAATCTGATATCAGTTTCAAGATTATCAAAGACTCAAAATTGTTCACTCACCTTTGTTGACTCTTACTGTCATATTAAACAGATTCACTCCCAGGAAATGATTGGTTTTGCTGAGCAAAGGAGTGGTTTATATGTGATAGTCAATGGACCCTTTGCAGCTAATGATACACGTGAAGGCCTCAAGATGGACAGCATTAGCATCAATAATTCCTCTTCTGTTCTAAATAATTCTACCCTATGGCATAGACGTCTAGGGCATGTTTCCAATGAAGTTTTACGCATGATGTCTTCCCAATTTCCTTTTATTCATCATAACCATGTAATTCCATGTGATGCTTGTCACCTAGCCAAGCAAAAAAGACTTTCATTTTCTCAAAGTTTTAATAGATCAGCTGCAGCTTTTGATCTTGTACATGCTGATATTTGGGGACCATTTGGAACTTTATCAATACATGGACATAAGTATTTTTTGACATTAGTTGATGATTTTTCTCGTTTTACATGGATTGTATTAATGAAATCCAAATCCGAGACACGAATGCATATTCAAAATTTCTTTGCTTATGCTGAGAATCAATTTAAAACCTCCATTAAGATCTTTAGAAGTGATAATGGCAGTGAATTTTGCATGTCCCCATTTTTCTTACAAAAGGGAGTCATTCATCAGACTAGTTGTGTAGAAACACCACAACAGAATGCCATAGTGGAGAGAAAGCATCAACATCTATTAAATGTGGCTCGATCCTTATACTTCCAAGCTTCTTTACCTATTACCCTATGGCCTTATGCAGTTACTCATGCTGCACATCTTATTAACCGTATTTGTTCTCCAAACCTCAACCATAAGTCGCCCTATGAGCTACTATATGGTTCATTACCTACTCTCACCCACCTTAGAATCTTTGGGACCCTTTGTTATGCTTCCACCCTCACTTCCAATCGCAATAAATTTTCTCCCAGAGCTCGCAGTGCTGTATTCATTGGATATAAGGAAGGCACTAAGGGTTTTCTACTTTTTGACCTTACCTCCCATTCCTTGTTTGTTTCACGTCATGTTATTTTTCATGAAACACATTTCCCTTTCCTTACAGCTCATTCTTCCCACACACCTAATCCACCTTTAAATGACCCATCCCTTTCTGTTGTCCCACATCACCCTCTTCATGACCTATCCTTTTCAACCCCTCTTCCCATGCCTGATGTTGATGCCACTGTACCACTAGACGACATTGCTACAGATATAGACGACACTATTGAGGACATTGCTACAGATACATCAGCTCCTACCACTGCTGACATTCAACCAGGGCAATTGCCAGCTCGTCGTTCTTCTCGGGTTCGCACGGTTCCTCACTTCCTCCATGACTATCACTATAGCCTTTCTGCTGCTCAACACACTGATTCGTTTCCAGGTAAATCTGCACCTCCTGATTACCCCATTTCTACTGTTTTATCCTATGATTTGTGCACTCCCAGCTATAAGTCCTTTTGCCTTGCTTCTTCATCCGATTGTGAGCCCTGTAACAGCCCGTGTTAACCCGGATTGTTAACACACTATCGTATTAAGCCACGCTTAATTAAAAATGCGGAATAACTTTTTCTTTAGTTCAATTATGACGTCATTAACTTAACCAACTTGATTACTTAATCATTTTCATAAAAATACTGCCTGTATGTAAATTGCAAGACAACTAACTGAATACCTCGTACATAAATATGTGTGTATCTAGAACCGCAGGTCTACAAAACGCAGCCTGGGTCAAAATCCTGATACATTAATTAGAACAGCGAATAAAAAGACATAATCAAACCATGTGGCATGGACAAACCCCATGCTCACCAATAAGGCAACAATGCCCACATATAGTCTCAACATAAACTTAACATAAACAAAGCAGAAAATATAAATAAGCGGGAACATAACAGCAGTCAATCCAGCAAGACAGCACATCAGAATATCAGCTCAGCTCTGGCCTCCTGCCCCCTGAGCCCTCAACATTACCTGATCCTGAAATAAGCGTCCCCAAACGTGGGGTGAGATCTCTAACAAGAAATCTCAGTAAGACAAGGGGTCCTCAAGGAGTCTCCACCCCAAGCTCACTTACATGTGTAATATAAGTTCCAAAAACAATATTACAGTATAAGTTCTAAAATCATGCGATGCAGCAATTAATCATGTCATGTGTGCTTTCAAATCTACTGGCCAGAGAAATGTAGGAATACGTCTATGCCTACATGAGTACATGGATACTACCTGTACCTCACCCACATGCTTCTCCATCTTGTATGTACTACATACTCAAGATTGCCGTTTAGGTGGACACCACATGCATCATAAAAAGCTCATTGCATATAAACAGCTCAACAGCATTTCCAAAATAATCAAAGCATGTAACACAGCATGCATAAACCTATCCCCATGGGACATGGTGGAACATCAAAATGGCTAAACCGAGGACACGAAAGCTTACCTTGCAAGCTAGCTATCCAAGCCAAGAGTCCAACCACTCACTAGTCCACAAACAGCAGTATCACAATCTGATATGGACCATTAACAAGTCAATATAAATGCATCACAAGCATACAACTTAAAGACTACGCCCTTCCTTTACGTTTTACGTCTTAAGGCTTCCAACAAAGCCATAAGCCCTTAATCATATGATTCTGACTTAGTCCATTTATTACAAAAGTTCAACTTCATTAAACTAGGGTCCACCCACACCCAATAGCTTACTGTTCATACAGTAAAGCTACTGTCTGCGCAGAACCCAGGATATCCGGATATCTTGAAGAACATATCCGGATATGCCATATCCGGATATCACACTGGACATATCCGGATATGTCATATCCGGATACCCAGATCCCATATCCGGATATCAATATCCGGATACCATATCCGGATACTGATATCCGGATATCTGTTCGACAATATCTCACGACAGAATGCAGTTTCTGCATTTCGTGAATATCCATCCCAAAGGTCCAACTTTTAATACATGTACACGTTAAAGCATGCATCTTTAGTTCATTTTAGGTTCATATACCTTATACCCTCTTGTTTACTCATTAAACATGGCCAAGACATCATCTTTAAGCATCATAAACTCATGATAATAGTGAGGTAACTTACCAAAGTTCAAAACAGAGGCAAGTTGTGCTCTTGGAGCTCTCCCAAGGTTCCTCAAACTCAGCCTAAGTAGGAACACGAAAATGGCACTTCAAGATAGGTTCTTGCACCACAAGAAGGCACTTTGAAGCTCACAATGACTACCACAAAGTAGCCATTACTAAAGCTTCAAACTCATGCTCACTAACTACCCCTCAACTCAGAATGATGGCCACAATGCAGCCCCAAGGTTTACCCTCACCTTCACAAGTGTTTAAACAAGCATGAAAGGTGATCACTTGGCTAAAGAATGAAGAAGGAAGAAGAAGAAGAAGAAGAAGAAGAAGAAGAAGGAGAAGAAGGAGAAGAAGAAGAATGGCAGCTGCAGTAACTCACGTAGGAATAATATGGCCTAGGGTTTTGTGCCCTTAATGGGTCTATTTATAGGCAAGCCACTTAAACGCGCAGTATTAGCCTTAATCGCAAAGTAAAAGATCTTGATCCCAAACTTCGGATTCTAGACCTACGCATTTTTCTAAGATTTGTCATATTTTTATTTTATTTTTCGGAGCACCTTTCCGGTACGCGCTTTTCCATAGCCAGTATCAGTTCTGGCATCAGATTACGTCATTTTGACTTGAAACTCGTTTTACATGTCCTACATAATATTCTAGTAATTATCATGCATTCGTTATAATTTTCCAGGATACTTTTCCGGTACGCATTTATACCGAGTAGCAGAGCCGGTATCTGCGCTTTTCTTCCGAAAAGCGACTTTCAGCATTTTTACTCACTCAATATAATTATCTAAGCCCATTAATAATTATAAGGGTCAATTATGGAATTATTCCCTAATTATCATAATTAACTCGCTAATTACCTCAATTAGCGGTGCGGGTTCTTACAAGCCCCGTACATATTCCCAAGCGATCAAGCATGCTCATTGGCAGAAGGCCATGGATACTGAACTCCATGCTCTTGCTTTGAATCACACTTGGTCTCTAGTTGAGCTTCCTTCTGATAAACAACTCATAGATTGCAAATGGGTTTATAAGATCAAGTATCTTTCTGATGGCACCATCGAACGCTACAAGGCTCGCCTGGTAGCTAAGGGCTTCACCCAACAAGAGGGTGTTGACTACTTTGATACTTTTTCCCCAGTTGCAAAGCTTACCTATGTAAGAACTTTGCTAGCCGTGGCTGCTATGAAAGGTTGGCATCTTGAACAACTGGATGTGAACAACGCGTTTCTTCATGGTGACCTGCATGAAGATGTTTATATGCAACCACCTCCAGGTCTCCTTGTGCCTCAGCCCAACCTCGTTTGTAAGCTACAGAAGTCCCTTTATGGTCTCAAACAGGCGTCTCGCCAGTGGTATGCTAAGCTCTCCTCAGCTCTAACTTCTATTGGCTACAAACAAGCTACTGCAGAACACTCGATGTTTGTTTTACAAACGTCCTCATCATTCACAGTTCTTCTTATTTACGTTGACGACATTATTCTCTCTGGCGATTCCATTAGTGAAATTCAACGTGTCAAGAGATTTCTTGATCAGCAGTTTAAGATCAAAGAACTTGGCACCCTTCGCTTCTTCCTTGGTCTCGAAGTAGCTCGATCCACAGAGGGAATCATTCTTAACCAGCGCAAGTATGCGCTTGAGCTGTTATCTGATGCTGGTTTATTGGCTTGTAAACCTGTGTCCACTCCTATGGATGCCTCCTTGAAACTCAGTCGCACGACAGGCACTCTTCTTTCTGATGCAGCTTCTTATCGACGGTTGATTGGTCGTCTTCTCTACCTGACCACAACACGTCCTGACATTTGTTTTGCTGTTCAGCAGCTTTCTCAATTTGTTGCCAGCCCTACGGATGCTCATTTAACCGCTGCGCATCGTATTCTTCGCTATCTGAAACAATCTCCTGGTGCAGGCTTGTTCTTCTCAAGTTCTGGTGCTCTACATGTCCGTGCTTTTGCTGATGCCGACTGGGCTTGTTGCCCTGACACTCGTCGTTCGGTCACTGGTTTCTGTGTTTTTGTTGGTTCTTCCTTGGTGGCCTGGAAATCTAAGAAACAAACCACAGTTTCTCGCTCCTCCTCTGAAGCAGAATACCGTGCTCTAGCAAGTTTGACCTGTGAGCTCCAGTGGCTTCAGTTCTTGTTTCAAGATCTTCATCTTCCTTGGTCCCGAGCTGCTTCTGTCTATTGTGATAATCGGTCCGCGATTTATCTTGCCCACAATGCTGCATTTCACGAACGTTCTAAACATATAGAACTAGATTGCCATGTTACTCGTGAAAAGGTTGCTTCAGGATTAATTCGCTTGCTCCCCGTTTCTTCCTCAGCTCAGTTGGCTGACATGTTCACTAAGCCGTTGCCTACTGCTGCTTTTCAGTTGAACACTTCCAAGCTGGGCTTTGCTAATGTGTTGCGCCCATCTTGTGGGGGGGGGGGGGTATTGCAGGAGTCCAAGACCCAACCTTCTCAAGACCATCAGCTGCATTTCACCAATATTGCAGCATCGTCCATAAGCTCCCATGCAGTTTCAGAAACCTACATACCCAGGACTGATCATGAGAGAAATAACCACTTTCTGTTAGCATGTTGAGTTGGCACCTTGCCAGCTAGATAGTTAGTTTCAACTGTATTAAGTTTGTTGAGTTTGTTATTTTCAGTTTATGCTTTCTGTTTTATTGGCTAGGAATTAGTCGTGTCTTTTTATATATATAGTTGGTTGTATGTACATTTTCCATTATTCAATTCAATGTTATCATTTTTCTTCAAGTTTTGTTATACCCGAACATTCCTAGGGCTAGGATCGGTCTTTAAAAATTCAGCCCGGCCATCGTTTCGGCTGAGGTCAAATGTTACGAGATCACAAGTTCAATCGGGTGTTTTGGAGTCATTACGCTGATCCGATTTTATATATTAAAAAATATAAATATATATATCCTATATAAAAATATTAAAAAATAAATCACCAATCATCAAAGATTCAAAATATACTTAATATAATTCTCCAATTACAATCATAAGTCAATATTACACAACCTAATTAAAGTATCTAAATACCAAAGCATCACACCACAAGTTTAGGTCACTGGGAAAGAAAAGAATGATTAGATTTAGGTTTGCAAGCATTTTTTTAATAAAATGACATTACTTCATGGAATTTTCTTTAAAAAAAAAATACAGTGACCCTATTTGACTCCTCAGAGTGGAGGGATCAGAATTGATCCGGATCAACCAGGAATAAGATGGGGTTTTAAAACACTGGCTAGGAGTAGCCGAGTAGTCACCCGATTTTCATTTATTGGTATAACCATCGCTACAAACACTGGGTGCGATGTTAATAAGTATGTATATCAAAAAGTACATAATTATAATACTAAAATTATTTTTCAGCCAAATTATCCTATTCCTATTGATCCGTCGTAGTTATTACTGTAGCATAGTAGGTTTTTTCCATTTATTTCATCCTAAAGTTTCTCAACCACTTTTAACATGTGTTGAAAGCTTATTGTCTTTGCATGTATCATTTCTCATAAAGCAAAGAAGTCATGGAATAAATCTTTTTCAATTATGGTGTGCTACTTGAGTACTTTATGGGGCTCACACTGGCATAAAGGGTTGGCATGGTTGGGTGGGTCGTGTGTTTTGGTGCCCATTAATAAATGGATTTTATAAGAGTTATGTCGTAGGAAAAATGATTATGTTATATTAAAGAAATTCATTTTGCGCGTTAGATTATTTTTTTGCTATGGGCCGCATAAAATATTGTGTGTTTAGGAAAAATTTTGAAGTCATGTTAAATGATAGATGATAAATCCTTAATTAATTGGTTCGGGCTCTGTACTCTCATGATTAAATGAATCTGCCATCTGGATTTCTTCTATGTTTGGGTGGGTGGGTTAGAATTTAAAAAGGCGTTACTTTATAAAGTAATGATATCGTGCCTACTTAATTACACACAAATCATATAATATTTGTTAAAAATTTACTATTTAATTACAAGTTTTATCGGATTTTATTTTCACGCAAATTCTGATTTTGTCATATTACACAAATATGACATGATATACATGATAGTGACGAATACCAGATATTGTTCTAATTTAAAAGCTTATAATATGTGAATTTTATCAATTGAATTAATAATATTTTCAATTATTTCTATAATATTATTCTTACACTGCTTTTATTTTGAGTTATATTTTTTTTCTCCTAAAATGAGTAAATTGTAAATATAAAGAAAGGAAAAATTATTTGTCATTTTAAATGATATAAAGTTATGTCATTTTAAGAAAGAGAAATAGTTACAAAATAATAAATTTTTTATTTAAAATTTAAATTAAAAAAAAATCACTTACTTTCTCTCCATGATTTTCATTTTTTGTGTCTATTTTTCTCCTAAAATGACATAATTAATGTCCTTCAAAAGAATAAACATCAAACTCAGAAAGAAATGGTGTCAAAATAATTCAGTGGGCAAAAAATAATTTCGCTATTAGTTATATAACCTATAGTAATATGCAACATACTTTATCTTAGTTGTATATGTTCTTTTTCATCTATGCACATAAATACGTATCTGATTATAGTCTTGACGTTACCATTAGTTTTTATGCACATTAAAGTCGTCAGTCTACCAGCCGTGTATGAACATGCGATTTTCATTATGGCGTATAAAACTGTAAAACAGTGATACTTATATCAATGATATTACAAGTAAACAGAAAAAAACAAACTAATCTAACAAAGTCTGGAAATGGTTACAACTGCATAACAGAAAATAACTGATCTAGTAAGTAACGATAACTGATCTTGCATGACTGCATGCATGTTGCATGAGCTTGTATGCGAAGCAGTGTGATAACAGTTATTGTATGTGATAAATCAATTAATTTATGTTGAGAACATATATATATATATATATTAGTCTTTATTATATTTTATGTTTAGTAGGTTATGGTTGATAAAAAAAAAAATAATAATAATAATTATTTATTTATTTAGGTTAAAGAAGCCTGACTGGGATCGCCTACTTTGGATAGGCATTGATCTAGATTGGTTCAGGACAAAATGTTTAAGCTTATCGCAAAAAATAGACGGTTCAGGACAATTCCGTATACTCTAGCCAAAATAATTTTTAAAATATATTTATGTTTAAGTGAAATGAAATAAGGATTCATTGTTTGCCAATTCTGTAAAGAGTCAATTAATTCAAAAGTTTAATATGAATGTTATATTAATTTTTCATATTATAATTTTCGGATATGCTCCTCACACGAGACGGTGAAGATTGAATTTATAATATATAATGATATAAAAAAAAATAATTCAACCTAAATATTTAAGCTATTACATAAACATCATCATATATTAATAATTTAATATTATATTTCTGTAAAAAATTTACAGAATATTATATTATATTATAAGAATTTTATTTTCATTTCAATCACCAAACCAACATATAATATAATAAGCCCCCTTATATTATGATTTCATTTACTCGAAACACACATGCATCCTTAATCCGTGTCATCTTCCTTTTCATTTGGTGTGTACTCTTGATGAGCACACGATGACATAATGGTATCTGCAAAGGACGATAACACACTCCCTATCATTTCTCGTAAGTCATAATTATAATCATCACTACAATTAATCAAATGTTTTATGCTCTACCGCAATTATTTCTTAATTAGCCATAATATTTAAGGTGGTGCCCACCTTGCACTAGGCTTGTGTGTATCGTTTTGTTCTCTATCATTGCATTGGTTGAACTTGTCTTGGCCACGTTTTGTTGTGGGGAGTATTAAACTATAATTAAAATGATAAGAAGTTACCAACAAAGCCCGATATAGTTGGTAGATAGCTAAGTCCTTTAAATATACTGAATAGGGGTTCGATTGATTCTAACCGTGTGTATTATCGGGAGATAACCCTTAGAACAATTTCTATAAAAAAAAATGATAAGGAGTTAATTGGAGCTCTAGATACATAGCTTTGTTAAAAATTTGATAAAAGATTATTTTCGCCCTGATGATCTTATCCTAATTGTCTAAATTAGTGAACTGTGTAAAATTATTTGTGTCTCATGTGTAATATGTGTCAATTGGTTTAATTAATAATAAAAGAAGCTTTATGGTAATTGACGTTTCGCATTAATGGTAATTGACGTTTTACATTATGGTAATGTTTTGCATTAATGGTAATTGACGTTTTGACGTTTCGCATTAATGGGAAGTTACAGGGAGTTATTTGAAACTCTGTAATTGGTGACATGGTTCAGTTATATAAAGAGGAAAATGGTGAGTCTCTGATTATGATTATCTCTCAGAATTCTCTCCTTCATGATCTGCTCATAAAAGTTGTATTAGATCCCTGTCATAGACGATACAAGAAAAGCAGAGGGTAAAGACTCTGAGAAATGATCTTCCATCATCAAAGTTCTTTCGCACTAATAGAGAAAGGTACACTCTTATGTGAAAATCATGATCTCTAAAGATCCTGTATCATGTTCTTGAATGTAGAATATTGAACATGAATTATTGAATTGCTGATTAATTACCTACATGTGGTATTAGAGCATTTTTTTAAGAGTTTGTGATTTTCCGTAAATAATTATGTATGATCTCTTAATTCATGAAAAGATGAGGTTTTTCTAAAAAATTTAATCACCATGATTGATGATTCCTCTGAATCTCATTATTGAAAATTTTTATGGGAAAGGAATGGGAACAAAATCCATGTTGTGTTGTTAAATAATGATCAAATACTACACCTTATGAAAACATGATTATAGATTACTGTGTTGCTTTTACTGATAATGGTGTTTGTCTCTTACGGTTTCTGCAAATTATACAATTTCATTTTCTGAAATGTGGCGCAAACCCGCGTCGTCTTGGCGCAAACCTACCCACGCCAACTCACTGAAGAACGTATGGGAACACTGGCACAGACCCGCTCCGTTATGGCGCAAACCCTCGCCACTTTGCGGGTTGTGAAATTGGACCACCGTGTGGGAATGGCGCTAACCCGCACCATTTCTCTGGTCTTTGTACTGGGAAAGTGTGTCATTGTCATATGTTTATTCCATTTTATGAATTATTGGGAAAAGGTAAAAGGACATTGATATACATGAAAATTGAACATAGTTTTGGAATTAATTATGGTAGATTTGTTAGTCACCAAAGTGGTCAAATCTTGAATAGTTATTTTAATTTCAAATATTATGAATTTTATTTCAATTACCATGATTGTGATGCTATGAATAGTATGATATAATTTTCTGGTTGTGGTATATTGAAGTTCATTATTGTAGAATAGTTGGGGATCAACCCAAAGGTTGATTATTTGTTTTATAAAATGAACATGGATGTTGGTATTGTTGGCATATTTCCTCACATTTGGACATCCAAAGATGACAAATATTTATGATAGGGATATGCATCATTGTCAAATTATGTGAAATTTATATAGCATCATTACAGTTAATGTTGTATGTTAATGGATCCCCAAAGGCGAACATTGATATGCATTGAAGTTAGTATAGTTGAATCTGTGAAGTATGTTAGTATGTGACATGTATGACTCAAAGCATTAATGTTTAAATGTTATTCCTTGCAAATAACAAACTGAAAGTCAGCTCTTCCACAAACTGAAAGTGCCATCGAAATGATGAAACTTGTGTAAGAGCGCTCTCAAACCGCTGATAAGTCTCTTGCTGGGACACTTATGAGTACACTAACCACCATGAAGTTTGATGGTTCGCGTACTATGCATGAGCATGTTATTGAAATGACAAGCATTGCGGCAAAATTAAAATCATTGGAAATGGTTGTGGATGAGAACTTCCTGGTGCAGTTCGTATTGAACTCATTACCGTCTGAGTATGGTCCTTTCCAAATGAACTATAATACCATGAAAGACAAATGGAATGTGCATGAATTGCACAGTATGTTAGTTCAGGAGGAAACCAGAATTAAGAATCAGGGAGCTGATTCTGTCAATTATGTAAAGCATAAGAAGCTGAAAAGTATAAAGGTAAGAAGCATGAGAAGAAAGGAGGAAGAGGAGGACCCCTTAAAGTGAATGAGGCCTCTTCTTCTAAAATCCACAAGGCCAAATGAAAAGTTTGTCTTTATGGGTAATAGAGTGAAAGAACCGATGGAAGCTGTTGGGATGTATCGTTTAATTCTCGACAGTGGATATCATTTGGACTTATGTGAAACTTTGTATATCCCTAGTATATCTAGGAATTTAGTTTCAATTTCCAAACTTGATGTTGCTGGATACTCTTTTAAATTTGGTAGTGGTAGTTTCAGTTTGTACAAACACAATCATTTGATTGGTAATGGTACTTTATGTGATGGATTATATAAATTATGTCTTGATAATCTTTATGCTGAAACGCTTATGACTCTGCATCATAATGTTGGTACTAAACGTGCCTTAATTAATGAGTGTTCCACTTACTTGTGGCACAAACGTTTGGGACATATTTCCAAAGAAAGGATGAGAAGATTGGTAAATAATGAAATCCTTCCGGATTTAGACTTTATTGATTTAAATGTTTGTGTGGATTCTATTAAAGGAAAACAAACAAAATACACAAAGAAATGAGCCACAAGGAGCACTCAGCTTCTTGAGATTATACACACTGATGTATGTGGTCTGTTTGATGTTAATGCCTTCAATAAAGAAAAATATTTTATCACTTTCATTGATGATTATTCACGTTATGGTTATATCTATTTGCTGCATGATAAGTCTCAAGCTGCAAATGCTTTGGAGATTTATATTAATGAAGTTGAAAGGCAATTAGACAGAAAGGTGAAGATTGTCAGGTCTGATAGGAATGGTGAATATTATGGAAGGTATGATGAAAGTGGACAACATCCGGGCCCATTTGCTAAATTTCTAGAAAAGCGTGGTATTTGTGCTCAATACACAATGCCCGGTACACTGCAACAGAATGGTGTATCAGAAAGGCGTAATAGGACCTTACTGGATATGGTTAGGAGTATGTTAAGTAATTCTTCTTTACCTGTTTCATTGTGGACTTATGCTCTAAAAACTGCCATGTATGTATTGAATACGGTTCCTAGTAAGTAAGTTCCAAAGACTCCTTTTGAACTTTGGACTGGTAGGAAACCTACAAGACACCTGCATGTTTGGGGTTGTCAGACATAGATTAGATACTACAATCCGCAAGAAAAGAGACTGGATGCAAGAACAATCAGTGGTTATTTCATTTGTTATCCAGAAAAATCGAAAGGTGATATGCGATCAGCATATAGGAAATTACAAGGCAAAAAGAGGAAGAAAATGACTCAATCAATGCAAGAAAAGCAGAGAAAAAGAGTAAAAATATCCAAAGTCCGAATATCAAGGAAGATAAACAAAAGAAGGCAAAAACATATCAAAAGAGACCTAGGATCCCACGCTCACAGCGCGGGGATGGCGCTCTGAGCGTGGGAAATGAAAATTTGGCAGAAGGTCCCGCGCTGTGAGCGCGAGATCCGCGCCATCAGCGCGGGAGGTGGAGATTTGGCAGAAACTCCCACGCCCTGAGCGCGGGAGTGGCGCTCTGAGCGTGGGAGGCGCGAAAATATGAAGATTCAAATGTTGCAAATTAGGTAAAAGTCTCTTATAAAAAGAGACTCAACCTTTGAAGAAAGAGCATCTCTGAATACACATCACAAGACCTAGAGGAGGCGTTCTTCGTGTTCATCACTCCGTTCTTGTATTCTTCTTTATTTTCTTTTCAGTTCATGTTGAAATTCTTTTCACTTAAGAGGAATGGTTATAGTAGTAATTGTTTATCAATCCCTGTGGAGACGATCTTACTTATCACTTTATTACTTGGAACGATCGGTATACTTGCCGAGATCGCAACAAGTTTTTGGCGTCGTTGCCGGGGATTGTGTTTACAATATTACAAATAACCGTAGATTCTTGAGATTAGATTCTTATTTTATTATTCTTTTATCTTGTTATGTTATTCAGGTGTTACTGATAATTTTCTCTGATTTTTATGCGAGGTAGACTTCCGCCTAAAGACTTTGTAATAGATTATGAAATTACAAAGACAGAAAAGCAACTAAGGAAGGCTGCTAGACAGATCATTTGGGAAGGTTTGAAACACACACCTTTACAACCAATTCAAGAGATGGCAGAAAATAACAATGTTGGTCATGGGCGAGGAGAAAATGCCAACAATCAACCTCCAAGACTGTTGAATACAATTTTGACTCCAGTATTCAACAGGGCCAATTCAAGCATAGTCAGGCCAAATGTGGAGGCTAATAATTTTGAACTCAAGCCATCATTAATTTCATTGGTGGAAAGGGTTCAATTTTCTGGAGCAGATGATGAAGATCCACATGAGTTTATAGACAGATTCTTGATGGTTTGTGATACCACCAAACACAATGGGGTATCTACAGATGCTATCAGGCTTCGGTTGTTCCCTTTCGCTGTTAAGGGAAAAGCATTAAGGTGGATCGAAAGACAACCAGCAAACAGCATCCTGACATGGGAGGATCTGTCCAGCAAATTCTTTGATCATTTCTTCTCCATGGAGAAATATAATCAGCTGGTGAATGAAATCACAAACTTTCGCCAGTTGGAAGGAGAATCACTATGTGCAACTTGGAACAGATTCCAAGAATTAAACAGGAAATGTGCACATTACGAAGGAGATGATGATAGAAAAGTGGTGATATTTTTCAATGGAATCACCCCCGAAACAAGGATGATAATAAATAGTGCCGCTGGAGGTTCTATTCGGGAAAGCACATCTGAGCAGGCTATTGAGTTGATCAAAAAGCTTGCAAGAAATGAAAATGAAAGTGTGCTAGTTCCCACACAAAGAGCAATGAAAAAATCCACAGATAATGATGTAATATCATTATCTAAGAAGTTTGACAGCTTGAGTGAAAAATTTGACAAATTTCAAGTGTCAAAAGTTCAAACAACTCCACCGATTTGTGACCAATGTCAAGAAAGTCATGAATCCAATGAGTGCCCAAATCCATCATCCGAAGATTCACTTCAACAATTACAGGTGAATGGGATCTGGTACGATCAACGTCCTCAACAACAAAATTTCCAGCGAAATCAAAATTTTCCTGGAGGTAACAATAATTTCCAACGGAGGACTCAAGGATCAGGTATGGATTTCAAAACTAGCAATAATTATACTCAATCTTCTCAGACTCAGCAAAAAGAGCCAGCCGAGTGGGAGAAAGCTTTCGCTCAAGTGGCTAAGGCTTCCAATGATATGGCTCAGCACACCAATGCTTTCATGGAAGAAACCAGAGCCAACAATAAAAATACAAATGCTTCCATTAAAAACCTGGAGAATCAGATAGGCCAGCTGGCCAAACAATTTTCAGAAAGAATTCCAGGTACCTTCCCAAGTAACACAGTCAACAATCCAAAGGATGACTGTATGGCTGTTACAACAAGAAGTGGTAGGATACTAACAGTTCCAACAAAAACACCTGTGGAGTTGGAAAAAGAGAAAGAGGAGCAAGAAAAGGAAGCCATGGAACCAGAAATTGAGGTAATTGTAAAAGAAAAAGAAAAAGAGCAGGTTGCAGAACAACCAGTAGTGGCAAAAGAAAAGCATGAGTTAAGCCACGAGTATGTTATGTCTAAGGCACCCTATCCAGAAAGATTCAAGAAGGGAGCCTACAACAAACATTATGATAGATTCTTGGACATTTTCAAGAAACTACATATCAATATTCCTTTTGCAGAAGCCCTAGCCAATATGCCAGGGTATGCAAAATTCATGAAGGATCTTTTATCTAGGAAACAAAAATTGCAGGAATGTCAAACTGTAACACTCACTGAAGAGTGTAGTGCTTTTATCCAGCAGAAAATTCCAGATAAACTGAGTGATCCAGGAAGTTTTAATATTCCTATTGCTATCGGTGATATTGGCATTGGGAAAGCTTTATGTGATCTCGGGGCTAGCATTAATCTAATGCCCTTATCAGTCTACAAATCATTAGGGATTGAGGAATTGAAACCCACTGAGGTATCACTCCAATTGGCTGACAGATCCGTAAGGAAACCCAATGGGATCATAGAAGATATCCTTGTCAAAGTTGATAAGTTTATCTTCCCTGCAGATTTTGTGGTATTGGATATGGGAGAAGGGAGTGAGAAGCCCATGTTATTAGGAAGACCCTTTTTGGCTACAGCCCGAGCCCTAATTGATGTTGAACAAGGGATGATTAAACTGAGAATGAACGATGAGGAAATTATCTACAATGTTTCAGAAGCTATGAAGAGACCAGCTGATAATAATGATTGTTTCCAAGTCGAATCTGTTCAACATAAGAAAGAACGGCCTCAAGAGCTTGATTATGAGTTGAAGGCTCGTGATTATGTACCTTTTGAAAAAGAAGGACTTACTGTAGAGGTTCTGAAAGAGAAAGCGGAAGACATAGAGGTTGGTGCCCCTAAAGTTGAGTTGAAGCCATTACCAGACACTTTGAAATATGTGTTTTTGGGAGATGGTAATACTTATCTGGTAATCATCAACAAAGCTCTATCGGAAGGCCAAGAAAAAGAGCTGGTGGAAGTTTTAAAAGCTCATAAAACCGCAATAGGATGGTCTATTGCTGATTTAAAGGGCATAAATCCTTCCTTTTGTACACATAAGATCCTCCTGGAAAATGATATCAAACCTGTGAGGCAACCACAAAGGAGATTGAACCCAACAATGAAAGAGGTGGTAAGGAAGGAAGTTGTAAAACTTCTTGATGCAGGAATGATTTACCCAATTTCTGATGCTGCATGGGTAAGTCCAGTTCAAACAGTGCCAAAGAAAGGTGGGGTCACAGTAATTACCAATGCAAAACATGAGTTGATTCCAACCAGAACCATCACGGGTTGGAGAATGTGTGTTGATTACAGGAGATTGAACACAGCTACACGGAAGGATCATTTTCCACTACCCTTTATTGATCAGATGCTAGAAAGATTGGCGGGCCATTCTTATTATTGCTTCTTGGATGGGTATTCAGGCTACAACCAAATACCTGTAGCTCCTGAAGACTAGGAAAAGACAGCTTTTACTTGCCCATTTGGAGTCTTTGCATACAGAAGAATGTCATTCGGCCTTTGCAATGCGCCTGCCACATTCCAAAGGTGCATGCTGTCCATCTTTTCAGATATGGTGGAGAAAGGTCTAGAGGTATTTATGGATGATTTCTCTGTTTTTGGCTCTAATTTTGATTTTTGTTTGAACAATTTATCCAAAGTTTTGAAAAGATGTAATGAGACAAATCTGGTTTTAAATTGGGAAAAGTGCCATTTTATTATAGTGCTGGGACACAAAATTTCTAATGCAGGGATTGAAGTGGATAAAGCAAAATTAATGTTGATTGAACAACTTCCCATTCCTGTAAATATAAATGTTGTTAGGAGTTTCCTAGGACATGCAGGTTTTTACAGGCGATTCATCAAGGATTTCTCCAAGATTGCTAAACCATTAAGCCAACTCTTGGTGAAGGATTCTGAATTTTTGTTTGATGATGCTTGTTCAAAGGCCTTCCATGTGTTAAAAGAAAAGCTTACTACAGCTCCGGTGCTTACAGCTCCCGATTGGAACCTTCCATTTGAACTCATGTGTGATGCAAGTGCATATGCAATTGGTGCAGTCCTTGGTCAGCGTAAGGAAAAGTTATTACATGTCATTTACTATGCTAGCAAAGTTTTGAATGATGCTCAGATTAATTATGCAACAACTGAGAAAGAAATGTTAGCAGTAGTTTATGCATTAGACAAATTTAGACCTTACTTGTTAGGATCTAAAATTGTTGTCTTTACTGACCATTCTGCTATTAAGTTTTTGATGACTAAGCAGGACGCAAAACCACGGTTGTTAAGGTGGATGCTACTTTTTCAAGAATTTGATTTGGAAATTCGGGACAAAATTGGAGTGGAAAATAAAGTGGCTGATCATCTCTCTAGAATCCAGGCAAAAGAACTACAAGATAGTTCAGAAAAAGAAATCAATGATTATTTTCCTGATGAGAAGGTGATGGCAGTCTTTGTTCCTCCATGGTTCGCAGATTTTGCCAACTATAAAGTGGTAAGAGAGTTGCCTCCCAACCTTACAAGGCAACAACAAAAGAAATTTCTGCGAGAGGTGAGGCGTTATTTCTGGGAGGATCCACATCTATATTTCCAATGTGCTGATGGGATCCTTCGCAGATGTGTTCCGGAGTTTGAAGTGGGCCAGATTTTATGGCATTGCCATTCTTCCAATTATGGAGGACATTTTGGGGGCAATAGAACCGCACAGAAAGTTTTGCAAAGCGGTTACTACTGGCCAACACTTTTTAAGGATGCAAGAGATTGCGTAGAAAAATGTGACAAATGTCAAAGGACAGGAAACCTCTCACGAAAGGATGAGATGCCCTTGAATAATATTTTAGAAGTGGAGTTATTTGATGTTTGGGGCATTGATTTTATGGGTCCATTTCCATCCTCTTATTCTAACCAATATATCCTTGTGGCTGTGGATTATGTATCTAAGTGGGTAGAAGCTGTTGCTCTTCCCACTAATGATGCTAAGGTGGTGGTAAATTTTCTAAGAAAGAATATTTTTACAAGGTTTGGAGTACCTCGAGCTATCATTAGTGATGGGGTTACTCACTTTTGTAACAGACATTTTGAGGGTTTGTTGGATAAATATGGAGTGAGGCACAGGATAGCCACACCATATCATCCTCAAACTAGTGGGCAAGTGGAGGTCTCTAATAGAGAGATAAAAAGAATCTTAGAAAAGACAGTAGGGATTTCTAGGAAAGATTGGGCCAAAAAGCTTGATGATGCACTTTAGGCATACAGGACTGCATTCAAAACTCCAATAGGCATGTCACGTTATCAGTTGGTATATGGCAAACCTTGCCATTTACCCGTGGAGTTAGAACACAAAGCTTTGTGGGCCACAAGGTTCTTAAATTTTGAACTATCAGGAGCCCAAAAGAAGAGAATATTGCAGCTAAATGAGCTAGATGAGTTCAGAAGAGCTGCTTATGAGAGTGCACAAATTTATAAAGAAAAGACAAAGCAGTGGCATGATAGCAGGATCAAACAGAAAGAGTTTGCACCTGGTCAACAGGTATTACTGTACAATTCTAGATTGAAATTGTTTCCAGGAAAACTTAAATCTCGTTGGTCTGGTCCCTTTGTAGTGAAGAATGTATTTCCATATGGCACCATTGAAATCTCTCCCCTGAATGATGAGAGATCTTTTAAAGTAAATGGAAATCGGCTAAAAATTTACTTTGGGGAACCTGTGAATAGAGAGATAATTTCTGTCTCTTTGACTTCACCCGATTAAACATGGTTCCAGTCAGGCTCGTGACATTAAACAAGCGCTTACTGGAGGCAACCAGTGGATCATATTCTAATATAAAAAAAAAAGGGGTTAGTCCACGCTGATAGCGCGGTTACCACGCTAGCAGCGTGGACCAGCATAAAAGGGCAGTGGAATCCGCGCTGAGAGCGCGAGTACCGCGCCATCAGCGCGGAAGAGGCAGAATTGGCAGTGAGTACCGCGCTGAGGGCGCGAGATCCGCGCGGGAGGAAAAAAATTGCCAGATAGTACCGCGCTCACAGCGCGGGGATGGCGCTGTGAGCGCGGGAAGCGCGACCAATTTTTTTAAAAAGGGGAAACCCTAGTTTTTTCCCCTCATTTCCCCTCTCTCTCTCAGCCGCCACCTTCTCCTCCCCTCCCCTCTTCTTCTTCCTACCCCTCTTACTTTTCTTCTTCTTCTTCCTTCCATATTCCCTTTCCCCC
Organism: Gastrolobium villosum; assembly: GCA_032173675.1. NCBI lineage: Eukaryota > Viridiplantae > Streptophyta > Magnoliopsida > Fabales > Fabaceae > Gastrolobium > Gastrolobium villosum. The sequence goes on along the minus strand of JAVKPL010002632.1, from coordinate 486 downwards.
CCTATTTTTCTCTCATTCCCTTCCTCCCCAGCTCTTTCTTCTTCATTTTTCTTTCTTCTCCAATTCCCACACATCTCCCCCATTCCCCATCCCCACATATACTTCAAAAATTGAAGGGTTAGGGTTAGGGTTTTCATTCAACTAAGGATTCATCACTCCGTGGTACATTCTTTTCCTCTAACAATGGCAGGAGACAAGGTAAGAGTACACTCTTTTGTTTTTTTCAAATTGAAATATTGTTTGTTGATACTATGATGTTGATGGATGTTGGACAAATGCATGCTCCATGTTTGATAAAATGCTTAAGCCAAGAATTTTCCTCTCCCTTCAAAATGCATGTGAAAACAGAGATGAATAGATGCTGGTCCCCATATGTTAACTGTAATAGAAATGCATGCTACGTATTTTTCCATAATATGATTGTACATATGTCACTGTTGCAATCCCATTTTTCGTATTCATACCATGATTGTAATTACTGTCATA